>JACDQD010000128.1:65000-68604 GCA_019843655.1 Lethocerus indicus
AGCGAATATAACATTTGTCGGAAACCGTCGCTTACGTCGCATCAACATCTTAAGGCTTCAAAAACGAGAGCACTCTGAGGACGTCCAGTGGAGAGGAAGGCCAGCAATGACGAATAAAGGCCGTTATAACGTAATTGAGATAGCCATAATTGGCAGGGACATTAGGAAAAGCGAATACTATTTTGTTAGCCAATATTACATCACCACGTGCGTCCCACATCACAGAAGGCTTCAAAAGGCGAGGCGCTGCTAAGGGCGTCCAGTGGTGGAAGTTTGACCAGCGAATAAAGGCCGTTATAGTGATTCGGATAGCCATAGTTCGACGCTGGGACATTGGGGAGAAGTTGAATGTAACGTGCCGCATACTAGAGAAACAGCCGCCACGTCGCTCTTGGCAAGAGAGCGCTCCTAAAGAGGCGTCAAGGCGTAGAGAAATCATGACGAACGGCGAATCAAAAAGGCAATGCGTGAATATTCCCACCATTGTTTGACGACATGCAGAAGCAAATGTATCTTATCGGCATTGAAACCGTCTACGGCTTATCTGTGCACAAATATTAAAAAATATGTTAGCGCCGCTTATGCGGTGAATCCGCCCAGTACTTAATTCAGTGGAACGATTAAAACGATTTGGCGATTGTATTTATAGTAATAGCTGTAGTCGAACCCAGTGATTCGTCTGGCCGTATAATTTAAATATAATTTTTCCGTCTGTAGAGGGCATACACGCCGCCGCCGCCCGCCTCTTCATCAGGACACCAGCAGAAGGACTGATCAAGTCGGTTTGGACAAGGAGAAGTCGAACAGCACGAACAACTGATGGAGGAATTCAAAAGGGCGCAGGGAAGATGTTCACAGGGCCTTGTTGACGATAAACGGCGCGAAGTGAGTCGCTTTCACGCCATTTCCGACTACTTAAGGTTCGAGGAATAATAAGGAAAGTTTTGAAACATCCTGCATCGACCGTCGCCTATTAGAACGATCCAGCGAAATACCCGACAGGCGTGTCTAATATGGACATTAGACCTGCTACGTATATCTGTATATAATATTTGTGAAATGGCATTTGTCTGCGGCTGTGTTGGCTATGGATTTCCGAACAGCCGAACCGATTGTCTCCGGTTGGGTCAACTTTGACCTTTCCGTGTCACGGGGACAGGTTCAAAGGTCGTAATTCGATTAAAAAAATATCTGCCATTTCGGGTATTTATATCATAAAATCTGCACGGAAAACCAGTTTGTTTGGGTGCCAGTAGACAGAGCGAATAATTCCGTTCGGAGGCTTTATAACGGATGCAGTCGGTGTTTGAGCATTGTTCATATCGTTGCATCATTATATCGGCTGTCAATAACAGTAATTAATTTTATTAAAAGCCAGCAGAAAAACCGTAGGAACTTATCCTCTGTACATAGAGATCTTTTTACTACTCCACGAAACGTGGTTAACGTTCACCTGCAAACATTGTTTCCCGTATACCCTATCGTGTCTCCTGTCACGATATACATTTTACCCTCCAAGTTATGCATTACAAGCCCTTAACAGATTCAGTTGTTATCTCGAATTAACGAAAAATGGTGGTATATATAGATATTTTAACATATTCAATTTTTGGGTCGGGAAAAGTATCGGGATTTGTATCGGGAAAACGTATCGGGTTGAATTTGGTCACTTCCCGTCAGGTGCCCCTGATCAATTTCTGGAACTACTAGCGCCAGTATCGACACTTCCCGTACAGTGCTGCTGCCCCGGTGCTGATTTCCGGAACTACTGGCGCTAGTATCGACACCCCGTGCAGTGCTGCCCAAATTCCGGAACTGCTAGCGCCAGTATCGACACTTCCCGTACAGTGCCCCCCCTAGCGAAATTTCTCCAACTACGCAACTCAGCACCCGTCAGGTGCCGTCTGTGGCGCTTTATAAAGCCCTTCTTTTTTTTATACCTTTCTTAACTTGTCTATAATAAATATTCAATTATAAGAGACATTTCAAACAGCCGTTCAAAATCTGTTCTCTCATAAATACTAGTTACGAATATTTACAGATACAAATATATTGTTTCCGTATAAATATATCGGAGAACTTTGTAGGGAAAAATTTGTAGTGTTTGTGGTTTACAAACTAATATCGTTTACATAGAAACCGTTTCTAGACTTAGTAATTAGTCAATCTAATCTCACAATAAGTACAAGATTTAGTTTCAGTGCCCCATTAAAACTTATTACAATCGAGAAGCCTGAAGCTATAAATAGTTATCTCGTATTTTAACCGATAGCGTTATTGGGCAAAGCGAAATGCCTCGAATAAACTCAACTGTTTATACTCTGAAAATACGCAAAATTGCTGAAACTAAAAAAAAAGGCAAGTTGGGTTTTAGTTTTCAGCGGAAAAGCGAACGTTGAAAGTCGTCTAAATTTCCCCACTCGGCGATAACAACTGCGGGTTTTTTTCCCTTTCGTCTGTCGGTCGATTGGGCACGGCCCGTGTTCTATCTGTTTTTCAGCCAATATTTGATTATCGCCGTAGATTGTCGAGTGGGAAAAAAAAGAAAATTGGAGGGGAAAAAATAGAAATTTCGCGGAATTTCGCGAACCACCGCTAAGAAAAACTCCTCCTCTAAGATTAGCCCGACTATTAAATAATTATTAATGATTAATATATTTTTGTATATAGAAAATCGGTCGGTTTGAATTCTCAAGATGGCGGAAACATCGCCATCGTGACGTCATTTTATGTGCAAGCGGCCACATGAATAGAAAGCCCCCTATTACATTATTAATGTAACTCTCGTTTCGTATAAAAGTCAGAAAACGCGTTTCTGTAGTAAAATATTGAAATGGAAACTAATTTTTTTTTTATCAGTTTAAAATAACTGTATTTACAATTAACCCGATTTCAATCGGAGCAAAATGGCGTCCTCCCTTCTGACGTCATTTTGTGTGCCAGAGGCCAAACTAAAAGAAAAAGCCCCCTTTTTACATTATTAATGTAACTCTCGTTTCGTATAAAAGTCAGAAAACGCGTTTCTGTAGTAAAATATTAAAATGGAAACTAATTTTTATTTTTATCAGGTCAAAATAACTGTTTTACAATTAACCCGATTTCAATCGGAGCAAAATGGCGTCCTCCCTTCTGACGTCATTTTGTGTGCAAGCGGCCAAACTAAAAGAAAACCCCCTTTTTACATTATTAATGTAACTCTCGTTTCGTATAAAAGTCAGAAAACGCGTTTCTGTAGTAAAATATTAAAAAGGAAACTAATTTTTTGTATCAGTTTAAAATAACTGTATTTACAATTAACCCGATTTCAATCGGAGCAAAATGGCGTCCTCCCTTCTGACGTCATTTTATGGTCGAAAAAATTTCGCGTTATATAATTAATATATTTTTTCGTATAAATTCGGAAATTAGGTACGTTATTAACAGTTTCCGACAGTTTGAAATATTAAATAAATAATTTCTACAATTATGTAAATCTTTTATAATAGGACTGACCCGTTTTCAGCCACGCTCGTACGCATTTCTAGTTCAATTGTTCTCCTACTTTTTTTTTTCTATTTCAACAACAACAACAGTAAAAAAAAGAAAAACAGAGAGAGACTTCTAA
>JACDQD010000129.1:0-68598 GCA_019843655.1 Lethocerus indicus
TCTATTCTAGAGGTCCCTCAGCCCGGAACTGTGTGTATAGCCCGGTAGTAGGGAAGCTAAAAGAGACATTTAGAAACAAAGATCATCCTGATATCATTAATATTAACGGAGATAGAAAAACGTCGGTACGGACCCCCGGGTGGTACCCCAAATCCGCCGTTTCTATTCTATAGTCCCCAGCCCGGAACTGTGTGTATAGCCCGGTAGTAGGAAGCAAAATAGACATTTAGAAACAAAGATCATCCTGATATCATTAATATTAACGGAGATAGAATGACGTCGGTACGGACCCCCGGGTGGTACCCCAAATCCGCCGTTTCTATTCTATAGTCCCCAGCCCGGAACTGTGTGTATAGCCCGGTAGTAGGAAGCAAAATAGACATTTAGAAACAAAGATCATCCTGATATCATTAATATTAACGGAGATAGAAAAACGTCGGTACGGACCCCCCGGGTGGTACCCCAAATCCGCCGTTTCTATTCTATAGTCTCCAGCCCGGAACTGTGTGTATAGCCCGGTAGTAGGAAGCTAAAGAGACATTTAGAAACAAAGATCATCCTGATATCATTAATATTAACGGAGATAGAAAAACGTCGGTACGGACCCCCCGGGTGGTACCCCAAATCCGCCGTTTCTATTCTATAGTCTCCAGCCCGGAACTGTGTGTATAGCCCGGTAGTAGGAAGCAAAATAGACATTTAGAAACAAAGATCATCCTGATATCATTAATATTAACGGAGATAGAAAAACGTCGGTACGGACCCCCCGGGTGGTACCCCAAATCCGCCGTTTCTATTCTATAGTCCCCAGCCCGGAACTGTGTGTATAGCCCGGTAGTAGGAAGCAAAATAGACATTTAGAAACAAAGATCATCCTGATATCATTAATATTAACGGAGATAGAATGACGTCGGTACGGACCTCCGGGTGGTACCCCAAATCCGCCGTTTCTATTCTATAGTCCCCAGCCCGGAACTGTGTGTATAGCCCGGTAGTAGGAAGCTAAAGAGACATTTAGAAACAAAGATCATCCTGATATCATTAATATTAACGGAGATAGAATGACGTCGGTACGGACCCCCGGGTGGTACCCCAAATCCGCCGTTTCTATTCTATAGTCCCCAGCCCGGAACTGTGTGTATAGCCCGGTAGTAGCTAAAGAGACATTTAGAAACAAAGATCATCCTGATATCATTAATATTAACGGAGATAGAAAACGTCGGTACGGACCCCGGTGGTACCCAAATCCGCCGTTTCTATTCTATAGTCTCCAGCCCGGAACTGTGTGTATAGCCCGGTAGTAGGAAGCAAAGAGACATTTAGAAACAAAGATCATCCTGATCATTAATATTAACGGGATAGAATGGTCGGTGGACCCCCGGTGGTACCCCAAATCCGCCGTTTCTATTCTATAGTCCCCAGCCCGGAACTGTGTGTATAGCCCGGTAGTAGGAAGCAAAGAGACATTTAGAAACAAAGATCATCCTGATATCATTAATATTAACGGAGATAGAAAACGTCGGTACGGACCCCCGGTACCCCAAATCCGCCGTTTCTATTCTATAGTCCCCAGCCCGGAACTGTGTGTATAGCCCGGTAGTAGGAAGCAAAGAGACATTTAGAAACAAAGATCATCCTGATATCATTAATATTAACGGAGATAGAAAACGTCGGTACGGACCCCCGGGTGGTACCCCAAATCCGCCGTTTCTATTCTATAGTCCCCAGCCCGGAACTGTGTGTATACCCGGTAGGGAAGCAAAGACATTTAGAAACAAAGATCATCCTGATATCATTAATATTAACGGACCCCGGGTGGTACCCCAAATCCGCCGTTTCTATTCTATAGTCCCCAGCCCGGAACTGTGTGTATAGCCCGGTAGTAGGAAGCAAAATAGACATTTAGAAACAAAGATCATCCTGATATCATTAATATTAACGGAGATAGAAAACGTCGGTACGGACCCCTGGTGGTACCCCAAATCCGCCGTTTCTATTCTATAGCCCGGAACTGTGTGTATAGCCCGGTAGTAGGAAGCAAAATAGACATTTAGAAACAAAGATCATCCTGATATCATTAATATTAACGGAGATAGAAAACGTCGGTACGGACCCCCAGGTGGTACCCCAAATCCGCCGTATTCTATAGTCCCCAGCCCGGAACTGTGTGTATAGCCCGGTAGTAGGAAGCAAAGAGACATTGAAACAAAGATCATCCTGATATCATTATTATTAACGATAGAAATGCCATGGAAATCCCTGATATCATTAATATTAACGGAGATAGAAAAATTGTTAACTTCAAAAGTACCCAAATCCGCCGTTTCTATTCTATAGTCCCCAGCCCGGAACTGTGTGTATAGCCCGGTAGTAGGGAAGCAAAATAGACATTTAGAAACAAAGATCATCCTGATATCATTAATATTAACGGAGATAGAAAAACGTCGGTACGGACTGGTAATTCCCCAAATCCGCCGTTTCTATTCCTATAGCCCGGAACTGTGTATAGCCCGGTAGACCCCCGGGTGGTACCCCAAATCCGCCGTTTCTATTCTATAGTCCCCAGCCCGGAACTGTGTGTATAGCCCGGTAGAGAAGCAAAAAGAGACATTTAGAAACAAAGATCATCCTGATATCATTAATATTAACGGAGTAGAAAACGTCGGTAATTCCTGGTGGTACCCCAAATCCGCCGTTTCTATTCTAAGTCCCAGCCCGGAACTGTGTATAGCCTTAGGAAGCAAATAGACATTTAGAAACAAAGATCATCCTGATATCATTAATATTAACGGAGATAGAAAAACGTCGGTACGGACCCCCGGGTGGTACCCCAAATCCGCCGTTTCTATTCTATAGTCCCCAGCCCGGAACTGTGTGTATAGCCCGGTAGTAGGAAGCTAAAGAGACATTTAGAAACAAAGATCATCCTGATATCATTAATATTAACGGAGATAGAAAAACGTCGGTACGGACCCCCGGGTGGTACCCCAAATCCGCCGTTTCTATTCTATAGTCCCCAGCCCGGAACTGTGTGTATAGCCCGGTAGTGGGAAGCAAAAGAGACATTTAGAAACAAAGATCATCCTGATATCATTAATATTAACGAGAGAATGCCGGTACGGAATTTTGCACCCCAAATCCGCCGTTTCTATTCTATAGTCCCCAGCCCGGAACTGTGTGTATAGCCCGGTAGTAGGGTAGCCAAAGAGACATTTAGAAACAAAGATCATCCTGATATCATTAATATTAACGAGAGAATGCCGGTACGGAATTTTGCACCCCAAATCCGCCGTTTCTATTCTATAGTCCCCAGCCCGGAACTGTGTGTATAGCCCGGTAGTGGGAAGCAAAAAGACATTAAAACAAAGATATTATTTATATTAACGGAGATAGAAAAATGACGTCGGTACGGACCCCCGGGTGGTACCCCAAATCCGCCGTTTCTATTCTATAGTCCCCAGCCCGGAACTGTGTGTATAGCCCGGTAGTGGGAAGCAAAGAGACATTTAGAAACAAAGATCATCCTGATATCATTAATATTAACGGAGATAGAAATGACGTCGGTACGGACCCCCGGGTGGTACCCCAAATCCGCCGTTTCTATTCTATAGTCCCCAGCCCGGAACTGTGTGTATAGCCCGGTAGGCTAAAGAGACATTTAGAAACAAAGATCATCCTGATATCATTAATATTAACGGAGATAGAATGACGTCGGTACGGACCCCAGGTACCCCAAATCCGCCGTTTCTATTCTATAGTCCCCAGCCCGGAACTGTGTGTATAGCCCGGTAGTGGAAGCAAAATAGACATTTGTGTACAAAGATGAAACAAAGATCATCCTGATATCATTAATATTAACGGAGATAGAATGACGTCGGTACGGACCCCCGGGTGGTACCCCAAATCCGCCGTTTCTATTCTATAAAATAGAGAGGTGGAAATCGAACTGGTGTGTAAAATGCCCGGTAGTAGGAAGCTAAAGAGACATTTAGAAACAAAGATCATCCTGATATCATTAATATTAACGGAGATAGAATGACGTCGGTACGGACCCCCGGGTGGTACCCCAAATCCGCCGTTTCTATTCTATAGTCCCCAGCCCGGAACTGTGTGTATAGCCCGGTAGTAGGAAGCTAAAGAGACATTTAGAAACAAAGATCATCCTGATATCATTAATATTAACGGAGATAGAATGACGTCGGTACGGACCCCCGGGTGGTACCCCAAATCCGCCGTTTCTATTCTATAGTCCCCAGCCCGGAACTGTGTGTATAGCCCGGTAGTGGGAAGCAAAAGAGACATTTAGAAACAAAGATCATCCTGATATCATTAATATTAACGGAGATAGAAGTTACAAATTTTATATAGTCCCCAGCCAACCCCAGTATTGCACCCATCAAATGTATTTATGGAAAATTAGATGCCCCTAAACCCAGCAAAATCGAAATGGAGATGTTTTTGCCCCTAAAGGGAGGGCATATCGAAAAAAATCCTGCCCCGGTATCACCCACATATAGTCCCAGCACCCACAAGCCCCTAAAGGAGGAAGGGTAGGTTTTCCGCCGTTTTCTATTCTATCGGCCCTGGCACCCACAAGTGTATTTATAGCTGATCGAAAAATAAGGTTTTCGAAATTTTCAGGCCCCCTAAAATAGAGAGGCCGGAAATCGAAAAATAAGGTTTTTCGAAAATTTTCAGATATCGGCCCCATATTGCACCCACAAGTGTATTTAATTGAGCTACACTTGCCCCTAAAAGGAGGGCCTTGAAATCGAAAAATAAGGTTTTTCGAAAATTTTCAGATATCGGCCCCATATTGCACCCACAAGTGTATTTATGTGAGCTACACTTGCCCCTAAAAGGAGGGCCTTGAAATCGAAAAATAAGGTTTTTCGAAAATTTTCAGATATCGGCCCCATATTGCACCCACAAGTGTATTTATGTGAGCTACACTTGCCCCTAAAAGGAGGGCCTTGAAATCGAAAAATAAGGTTTTTCGAAAATTTTCAGATATCGGCCCCATATTGCACCCACAAGTGTATTTAATTGAGCTACACTTGCCCCTAAAAGGAGGGCCTTGAAATCGAAAAATAAGGTTTTTCGAAAATTTTCAGATATCGGCCCCATATTGCACCCACAAGTGTATTTATGTGAGCTACACTTGCCCCTAAAAGGAGGGCCTTGAAATCGAAAAATAAGGTTTTTCGAAAATTTTCAGATATCGGCCCCATATTGCACCCACAAGTGTATTTATGTGAGCTACACTTGCCCCTAAAAGGAGGGCCTTGAAATCGAAAAATAAGGTTTTTCGAAAATTTTCAGATATCGGCCCCATATTGCACCCACAAGTGTATTTATGTGAGCTACACTTGCCCCTAAAAGGAGGGCCTTGAAATCGAAAAATAAGGTTTTTCGAAAATTTTCGAATATATTGCACCCACAAGTGTATTTATGTGAGCTACACTTGCCCCTAAAAGGAGGGCCTTGAAATCGAAAAATAAGGTTTTTCGAAAATTTTCAGATATCGGCCCCATATTGCACCCACAAGTGTATTTATGTGAGCTACACTTGCCCCTAAAAGGAGGGCCTTGAAATCGAAAAATAAGGTTTTTCGAAAATTTTCAGATATCGGCCCCATATTGCACCCACAAGTGTATTTATGTGAGTTACACTTGCCCTAAAAGGAGAGGCCTTGAAATCGAAAAATAAGGTTTTTCGAAAATTTTCAGATATCGGCCCCATATTGCACCCACAAGTGTATTTATGTGAGCTACACTTGCCCCTAAAAGGAGGGCCTTGAAATCGAAAAATAAGGTTTTTCGAAAATTTTCAGATATCGGCCCCATATTGCACCCACAAGTGTATTTATGTGCGAGCTACACTTGCCCCTAAAAGGAGGCCTTGAAATCGAAAAATAAGGTTTTTCGAAAATTTTCAGATATCGGCCCCATATTGCACCCACAAGTGTATTTATGTGAGCTACACTTGCCCCTAAAAGGAGGCTTGAAATCGAAAAATAAGGTTTTTCGAAAATTTTCAGATATCGGCCCTATTGCACCCACAAGTGTATTTATGTGAGCTACACTTGCCCCTAAAAGGAGAGCCTTGAAATCGAAAAATAAGGTTTTTCGAAAATTTTCAGATATCGGCCCCATATTGCACCCACAAGTGTATTTAATTGAGCTACACTTGCCCCTAAAAGGAGGGCCTTGAAATCGAAAAATAAGGTTTTTCGAAAATTTTCAGATATCGGCCCCATATTGCACCCACAAGTGTATTTATGTGAGCTACACTTGCCCCTAAAAGGAGGGCCTTGAAATCGAAAAATAAGGTTTTTCGAAAATTTTCAGATATCGGCCCCATATTGCACCCACAAGTGTATTTATGTGAGCTACACTTGCCCCTAAAAGGAGGGCCTTGAAATCGAAAAATAAGGTTTTTCTAAGAAGGGCCTTGAAATCGAAAAATAAGGTTTTTCGCCCCTAAATTTTCTAGCCTTTGAAATCCGAAAAGATATCGGCCCCATATTGCACCCACAAGTGTATTTATGTGAGCTACACTTGCCCCTAAAAGGAGGGCCTTGAAATCGAAAAATAAGGTTTTTCGAAAATTTTCTGATATCGGCCCCATATTGCACCCACAAGTGTATGTGAGCAACTTCGCCATTTTGAATCTCTTGCCTCCAGCCCGGAACTGAGTGAATAGTCCGGTAGTGGAATGCAAATGGAACGTTTAGAAACAAGCCGGGCTCTAATATCATTAATATTAACAAAGATAGTGAAATCCTACCGGACCGTCCGGGACTGGTGCGAAATTCGCCATTTCGAATCTCTTGCCTCCAGCCCGGAACTGCGTGAATAGTCCGGTAGTGGAATGCAAATGGAACGTTTAGAAACAAGCCGGGCTCTAATATCATTAATATTAACAAAGATAGTGAAATCCTACCGGACCGTCCGGGACTGGTGCGAAATTCGCCATTTCGAATCTCTTGCCTCCAGCCCGGAACTGCGTGAATAGTCCGGTAGTGGAATGCAAATGGAACGTTTAGAAACAAGCCGGGCTAAATATCATTAATATTAACAAAGATAGTGAAATCCTACCGGACCGTCCGGGACTGGTGCGAAATTCGCCATTTCGAATCTCTTGCCTCCAGCCCGGAACTGCGTGAATAGTCCGGTAGTGGAATGCAAATGGAACGTTTAGAAACAAGCCGGGCTAAAATATCATTAATATTAACAAAGATAGTGAAATCCTACCGGACCGTCCGGGACTGGTGCGAAATTCGCCATTTCGAATCTCTTGCCTCCAGCCCGGAACTGCGTGAATAGTCCGGTAGTGGAATGCAAATGGAACGTTTAGAAACAAGCCGGGCTAAAATATCATTAATATTAACAAAGATAGTGAAATCCTACCGGACCGTCCGGGACTGGTGCGAAATTCGCCATTTCGAATCTCTTGCCTCCAGCCCGGAACTGCGTGAATAGTCCGGTAGTGGAATGCAAATGGAACGTTTAGAAACCAGCAAGGGTCAAAAAATCGAAAATTTAGGATTTTCGAAAATTTTCCCAGATCGATCTCATATTCCACCCACAAGTGTACCAAAGTGAGTTACATTTGCCCCTGAAACGGCGGGTCGAAATTCGAAAATTTAGGATTTTCGAAAATTTTCCCTGATCGATCTCATATTCCACCCACAAGTGTACCAAAGTGAGTTACATTTGCCCCTGAAACGGCGGGTCGAAATTCGAAAATTTAGGATTTTCGAAAATTTTCCCAGATCGATCTCATATTCCACCCACAAGTGTACCAAAGTGAGTTACATTTGCCCCTGAAACGGCGGGTCGAAATTCGAAAATTTAGGTTTTTCGAAAATTTTCCCAGATCTATCCCATATTCGGTCCACAATATGTCTATAGTCTCCAGCCCGGAACTCTGTTAATAGCCCGATAGAAGAAAGCAAAAAAGACATTTAGAAACAAACCGTGCCCTCATATCATTAATATTAACATAGAGTGACATTTTCCGGGACCCTCCGGGAGGTACACAATTCCACCTTTTTTATTCTATAGTCTCCAGCCCGGAACTCTGTTTATAGCCCGATAGAAGAAAGCAAAAAAGACATTTAAAAACAAACCGCGCTCTCATATCATTAATATTAACGTAGAGTGACATTTTCCGGGACCCTCCGGGAGGTACACGAAATCCGCCATTTTTATTCTATTGTCTGCACCCCGGAACTCTGTGTATAGCCCGATAGAAGAACGCAAAAAGATATTTAGAAACAAACCGCGCCCTCATATCGGACCCTCCGGGTGGTACCCTAAATCCACCATTTCTATTCTATCGTCCCCAGCCCGGAACTGTTTGTATAGCCCGGTAGAATAAAGCAAAAAGGACATTTAGAAACAAAGATCATCCTAATATCATTAATATTAACGGAGATAGAGTGATATTTTGGGAAAAGTACCTGACGACGATTGATGGGTACTCAAGCCTAGCCTACACCCGGCGAATTAGGATTAAGACGGCGAGTGCAATCAGAACAATTATACAATTATAGCGTGCACTCGGCGACGGGTCAGAGCCCGCACGATTTGACCAATTCCCTCTCGGCAGGGGCGGGCGTGTCGGACAAGGTCGAAAAGACAAAGAGGGAAATGACCGACAGAGAGGACGCGGAAACGGAAGGGAATTTGCTCGAAGGAAGTGGTTTTCGGGAAGAACGCCTGCCGGCGCAGGAAAACGGATCGGCGGTATCCGGGGCCGTATCGGGTCGTACGGTTGTTAAAGAGAAACCGGGTACGACTGGAGAGGGCCGACAACCCCGACAATTCGGGGAGCGCCCAATAAGAGGAACAGTCCGCCGACGGATTCCCGATCTCGATCGCCGAACATTGTAAATAGTTAGGGACTCCTCGACGAGTAAGAAAAATTTTAGTTCGATTTTAATTTCGACTATAAATTGTTATTTCTTTTTGTTTGTCCGTGTGAGCAATGTTCCTGCCGACGCATGCGGAAGGCGAGGGCGGGATACTGCAAGCCGTGGAGGAACGAAAGGAGAGAAATCCTATGCCCGGACTTTAGGTTAAGAACATTGTAAATAAGGGGTTTGTCAAATCTGGGGGCGAGGAGTCGTAAGGGCGGCTGTAAGCCCGAAGAGTATTAACATAACATCGACATAAAGATTTGACAAAGCCCTTTGTCGAGGAAAACCCTATGTATTTTGAGCCGGGCAGAACCCCGCCAGTCGATGTCCGAGTTTAGTTACTAGCAGTATCCCTGTTGTGCGTTTCGGTTTTACTCTTATACTTCGGTATCGTTATAGTTGGCTTAATTTCATGTATTTCTTGTAATAAAGTTTGGTGTCTTTTTTAAAAACGCGTAAATTACACCGCAAGATTTGACTTATATATATATATATATGTATATAAGGTTACATATACAAAAAAAACAGCGAGTTACTTACGGCCTATTGGAGGCCCTAATAATAAAAGGGAATATATATATATGACGCCGAAATTTTTCTGCTATCGGACATCAGAATTTTATATATATTATTAAGAAATTTTAAAAAATAATATTTAAAATATTCCGTGGTATCGGGAGGTGGGACGGCAATATGGCGGCAGTCCCAACCCCGATCTCTCCGCCGGTGACTCGATTCGAACTTTTTTCCCTTAAGTCCGTCGGATAAGTCGCGGTTTTTCGGCATTTTCGTCGGTTGCGATTTTCTGGGGAAAATTTTCCAGCCGCGAGATGAACGATATCGGCCCGCCGCCGGCCAACTCCGCCGACCGGTCACTACGGACGAAATCCTCTTCCACCTCACCGGCAGGCCGGAATCGCTGCAGGTTTATTTCTATTTATTTAAAATAATTGTAATTCTTTAAATTCCGTCGGGAGAATTTCATTCGCGACGAAATTTGACCTCTGGACAAGGTTGGCCATTCCCCCCCACCACAACCCAACCCTTGGTTGGAAGGTTATGAAAGTTCCGGTTATAGCATCAGTTTTTTCAATATTCTTCCTAATTATTGTATATATTATACAGAGAATACGGGTGTAACTTTAATGTCGGGGCTACGAAGGTCAAATTGTTTTCGCGTCGTAATCACTCTCTGAACCCGAAATAATAATTTGTTGTTTAAGCCTAATTTCGATCTAAGTAATCTAAGTAGTGTGTCTGTATGTATATATATATATATATATATATATATATATATATATGGTTTTATCGTTCGAATATTTCAGTTTCAGATATGGATATCAGAACTGGTGCAGAAAGGCGCCGAATAAGTCGAATCTGCGATAACTTCGGAGCAGGTGGCCACGCTCCGGCAGGCTTTCGATCAAACAATTGTTGAGACCGGAGCCGTTTTTTGTAGAAATTCTCCCGCCGTTTTCTATATATGTATATTCGTATAATTATATATACTTATAAATAATCGTAGCCTAATGGGGTATATTTGCAGGGTACTTTCGAATCGATTAAATTTATGGAAATGTGTTTCGGTCAAAAAATCGATGAGACCGTAGCCGTTTTCTGTAGAAATTCTCCCCCCACTTTCTATATATTTATATTTATATATTTATGGACACATATAAATAATCGTAGCCTAATGAGGTATATTTGCAGGGTACTTTCGAATCGATTTAATTTAAGGAAATGCGTTTCGGTCAAAAAATTGATGAGACCGTAGCCGTTTCCAACAGAAATTCTCCCCCCACTTTCTATATATTTATATTTATATATTTATGGACACATATAAATAATCGTAGCCTAATGGGGTATACTTGCAGGGTACTTTCGAATCGATTTAATTTAAGGAAATGTGTTTCGGTCAAAAAATCGATGAGACCGGAGCCGTTTTCTGTAGAAATTCTCCCCCCACTTTCTATATATTTATATTTATATATTTATGGACACATATAAATAATCGTAGCCTAATGAGGTATATTTGCAGGGTACTTTCGAATCGATTTAATTTAAGGAAATGCGTTTCGGTCAAAAAATTGATGAGACCGTAGCCGTTTCCAACAGAAATTCTCCCCCCACTTTCTATATATTTATATTTATATATTTATGGACACATATAAATAATCGTAGCCTAATGGGGTATATTTGCAGGGTACTTTCGAATCGATTAAATTTAAGGAAATGTGTTTCGGTCAAAAAATCGATGAGACCGTGAGCCGTTTCATAGAAATTCTCCCCCACTTTCTATATATTTATATTTATATATTTATGGACACATATAAATAATCGTAGCCTAATGGGGTATATTTGCAGGGTACTTTCGAATCGATTAAATTTAAGGAAATGTGTTTCGGTCAAAAAATTGATGAGACCGGAGCCGTTTTCAATAGAAATTCTCCCTCCACTTTCTATATATTTATATTTATATATTTATGGACACATATAAATAATCGTAGCCTAATGGGGTATATTTGCAGGGTACTTTCGAATCGATTTAATTTAAGGAAATGTGTTTCGGTCAAAAAATCGATGAGACCGTAGACGTTTTCTATAGAAATTCTTCCCCCACTTTCTATATATTTATATTTATATATTTATGGACACATATAAATAATCGTAGCCTAATGGGGTATATTTGCAGGGTACTTTCGAATCGATTTAATTTAAGGAAATGTGTTTCGGTCAAAAATCGATGAGACCGTGAGCCGTTTTCATAGAAATTCTCCCCCACTTTCTATATATTTATATTTATATATTTATGGACACATATAAATAATCGTAGCCTAATGAGGTATATTTGCAGGGTACTTTCGAATCGATTTAATTTAAGGAAATGCGTTTCGGTCAAAAAATTGATGAGACCGTAGCCGTTTCCAACAGAAATTCTCCCCCACTTTCTATATATTTATATTTATATATTTATGGACACATATAAATAATCGTAGCCTAATGGGGTATATTTGCAGGGTACTTTCGAATCGATTTAAATTTAAGGAAATGTGTTTCGGTCAAAAATCGATGAGACCGGAGCCGTTTTCTATAGAAATTCTCCCCCACTTTCTATATATTTATATTTATATATTTATGGACACATATAAATAATCGTAGCCTAATGGGGTATATTTGCAGGGTACTTTCGAATCGATTTAATTTAAGGAAATGTGTTTCGGTCAAAAAATTGATGAGACCGGAGCCGTTTTCAATAGAAATTCTCCCTCCACTTTCTATATATTTATATTTATATATTTATGGACACATATAAATAATCGTAGCCTAATGGGGTATATTTGCAGGGTACTTTCGAATCGATTAAATTTAAGGAAATGTGTTTCGGTCAAAAAATCGATGAGACCGGAGCCGTTTTCAATAGAAATTCTCCCTCCACTTTCTATATATTTATATTTATATATTTATGGACACATATAAATAATCGTAGCCTAATGGGGTATATTTGCAGGGTACTTTCGAATCGATTAAATTTAAGGAAATGTGTTTCGGTCAAAAAATCGATGAGACCGGAGCCGTTTTCAATAGAAATTCTCCCTCCACTTTCTATATATTTATATTTATATATTTATGGACACATATAAATAATCGTAGCCTAATGGGGTATATTTGCAGGGTACTTTCGAATCGATTTAAATTTAAGGAAATGTGTTTCGGTCAAAAATCGATGAGACCGGAGCCGTTTTCAATAGAAATTCTCCCCCCACTTTCTATATATTTATATTTATATATTTATGGACACATATAAATAATCGTAGCCTAATGGGGTATATTTGCAGGGTACTTTCGAATCGATTTAATTTAAGGAAATGTGTTTCGGTCAAAAAATCGATGAGACCGGAGCCGTTTTCAATAGAAATTCTCCCCACTTTCTATATATTTATATTTATATATTTATGGACACATATAAATAATCGTAGCCTAATGGGGTATATTTGCAGGGTACTTTCGAATCGATTTAATTTAAGGAAATGTGTTTCGGTCAAAAATCGATGAGACCGGAGCCGTTTCAATAGAAATTCTCCCCCACTTTCTATATATTTATATTTATATATTTATGGACACATATAAATAATCGTAGCCTAATGGGGTATATTTGCAGGGTACTTTCGAATCGATTTAAATTTAAGGAAATGTGTTTCGGTCAAAAATCGATGAGACCGTAGACGTTTTCATAGAAATTCTCCCCCACTTTCTATATATTTATATTTATATATTTATGGACACATATAAATAATCGTAGCCTAATGGGGTATATTTGCAGGGTACTTTCGAATCGATTTAATTTAAGGAAATGTGTTTCGGTCAAAAAATTGATGAGACCGGAGCCGTTTTCAATAGAAATTCTCCTCCACTTTCTATATATTTATATTTATATATTTATGGACACATATAAATAATCGTAGCCTAATGGGGTATATTTGCAGGGTACTTTCGAATCGATTTAATTTAAGGAAATGTGTTTCGGTCAAAAATCGATGAGACCGTAGACACTTTCTATATATTTATATTTATATATTTATGCACATATAAATAATCGTAGCCTAATGGGGTATATTTGCAGGGTACTTTCGAATCGATTTAATTTAAGTGTTTCGGTCAAAAATCGATGAGACCGTAGAAATTCTCCCCACTTTCTATATATTTATATTTATATATTTATGGACACATATAAATAATCGTAGCCTAATGGGGTATATTTGCAGGGTACTTTCGAATCGATTTAATTTAAGGAAATGTGTTTCGGTCAAAAATCGATGAGACCGTAGACATTTTCATAGAAATTCTCCCCCGTTTCTATATATTTATATTTATATATTTATGTACATAAATAATCGTAGCCTAATGGGGTATATTTGCAGGGTACTTTCGAATCGATTAAATTTATGGAAATGTGTTTCGGTCAAAAATTGATGAGACCGGAGCCGTTTCAATAGAAATTCTCCCCCACTTTCTATATATTTATATTTATATATTTATGGACACATATAAATAATCGTAGCCTAATGGGGTATATTTGCAGGGTACTTTCGAATCGATTAAATTTAAGGAAATGTGTTTCGGTCAAAAAATCGATGAGACCGTAGACGTTTTCTATAGAAATTCTCCCCCCGTTTTCTATATATTTATATTTATATATTTATATATACTTATAAATAATCGTAGCCTAATGGGGTATATTTGCAGGGTACTTTCGAATCGATTAAATTTATGGAAATGTGTTTCGGTCAAAAAATTGATGAGACCGGAGCCGTTTTCAATAGAAATTCTCCCTCCACTTTCTATATATTTATATTTATATATTTATGGACACATATAAATAATCGTAGCCTAATGGGGTATATTTGCAGGGTACTTTCGAATCGATTAAATTTAAGGAAATGTGTTTCGGTCAAAAAATCGATGAGACCGTAGACGTTTTCATAGAAATTCTCCGTTTTCTATATATGTCTATATATTTATATATACTATAAATAATCGTAGCCTAATGGGGTATATTTGCAGGGTACTTTCGAATCGATTAAATTTAAATAAATGTGTTTCGGTGATTTATATATATATATATATATTTTGCAGGGCCTGTTGGGCGTTGACCACTGGTCGACGGTGGCGTTGGAGCGGCGGGTGCTGGTGGAGGTCGCCAGAAGAGATAGAGGCCGATAGATATAGAGGTAGAGAATATTCTGATAGAGAAAAATATCCGCTTAACTTAACCTAACCTAACCTAACCTAACCTAATATATGTATATATCTTATGTTCTAATATATTTTTTTTCTCTTTTTTTCAGGTCGAAGAATATTCCGAACAAGCCGAAGGCAATACACCGAATAAGGTGACGTCGGCAGCGAATCGCCCCGATCTGATAAGCTGACGTCGGAAGGTCAGCTGGGGCGGCTACTACTCGCTCTACAGGATATTTTTTTTTTATAAAAAATATACGCCCCCTCGGATACTCAATCGCGGGGGGAGCGAAATTGCGTAGATTTACGAAACCGAAAGTCGTCTTTCGGACACGGGCCGGATACGAAGGAACAATGTTTCGAACGATGTCGATTGAACAATGTACTGTACAACAAAAAAATAATGTAGCATAAAATATTTTAAACGTGAATAAAAACGTGTATCGCACGACAACTTTCCTCTTTATGTATGTGTTCCTTACCCCACCTTTATCGACTAATTACGAACCAAATTTCCGAAATGTTTACAACTTTATTTACAATTTCTAAGAGAAAACGAAACACGACCGAATTTCGTGAGTTCATCAACCCCTGTTTTCGCTATTTAAAATTGATATTTAACCAACGAATTTCTTTCAGCGTCGACACTTTTACCACGTGTCTAAACAAAAAAAAATAGAATTTGTTTTATTATACTTATACTTGAACTTTTTGACTTCTGTAATTGATAAATATATATATATATATATATATATATATATATGTATGTATACATATATATACATAACATGTAGGGCTTTCATTAGTCTACATCTGTTACGGTGGCCGCAGGTGTCGAGGCGCTATTTTACTATTGCATAAAACCGGGGTTCGAATCCGAATCTTATTTCATTTTTTTCTTATTGTAGAGTCAACTTAATTATATCTGACACTGTTAAATTTCATTTATAGGGGAACATTCTTCGAAAAAACAAACTCTACTCATTTATAGATAAAAGAAGAAACTACTTTCAACATTGGGCTCGGTGGCCGTACGTGTTGAGGCGTAGTTTTACTATTGCAAAAATCGGGGTTCGAATCCGCCCCGTTTTATATCCTTTTTTTCATGTTCCACCCTTTTTTTCTTGTTGTACAGTCAACTTAATTATATCTAACACTGTTAAAAACAGAATTTGTTTTATTATACTTATACTTGAACTTTTTGACTTCTGTAAATGATAAATATAAATATATATATATGTATATATACATATATATATATATATATATATATATATATAAATAAATATATATTTACATATATTAGTGTACCCAAAAATAATCGACAATGTGATAAAATGAATTTCGGTTCTTAAAGAGGGAAATCGAAAATTTGCTGGAAAAGTGGCCGGAGAGTTATCGTTATATATATATAAATATGTATATATATATATATATTTTTTTTTCCTCACCGAATTGTTCTACTGAAGCTCCGAGAAGACGTAGCACAAAAGCCATTTAGAAACAAACCGCGCCCTCATATCATTAATATTAACGTAGAGTGACATTTTCCCGGACCCTCCGGGAGGTGCACGAAATCCGCAATTTTTATTCTATCGTCTGCAGCCCGGAACTGCGTGAATAGCCCGATAGTAGGAAGCAAAATAGACTTTTAGAAACAAAGATCATCCTGATATCATTAATATTAACGGAGATAGAATGACGTCGGTACGGACCCCCGGGTGGTACCCCAAATCCGCCGTTTCTATTCTATAGTCCCCAGCCCGGAACTGTGTGTATAGCCCGGTAGTAGGAAGCTAAAGAGACATTTAGAAACAAAGATCATCCTGATATCATTAATATTAACGGAGATAGAATGACATTTAACCCCAAAATAGAGAGGTCGGAAATCGAAAAATAAGGTTTTTCGAAAATGTTCAGATATCGGCCCCATATTGCACCCACAAGTGTATTTATGTGAGCTACACTTGCCCCTAAAAGGAGGGCCTTGAAATCGAAAAATAAGGTTTTTCGAAAATTTTCAGATATCGGCCCCATATTGTACCCACAAGTGTATTTATGTGAGCTACACTTGCCCCTAAAAGGAGGGCCTTGAAATCGAAAAAAGGTTTTTCGAAAATTTTCAGATATCGGCCCCATATTGCACCCGCAAGTGTATTTATGTGAGCTACACTTGCCCCTAAAAGGAGGGCCTTGAAATCGAAAAAAGGTTTTTCGAAAATTTTCAGATATCGGCCCCATATTGCACCCGCAAGTGTATTTATGTGAGCTACACTTGCCCCTAAAAGGAGGGCCTTGAAATCGAAAAAAAAGGTTTTTCGAAAATTTTCACATATCGGCCCCATATTGCACCCACAAGTGTATTTATGTGAGCTACACTTGCCCCTAAAAAGAGGGCCAGAAAATTAAAAATTAGGTTTTAGGAAAATTTTCAGATATCGGCCCCATATTGTACCCACAAGTGTATTTAATTGAGCTACACTTGCCCCTAAAAGGAGGGCCTGGAAATCGAAAAAATAGTTTTTTTAAAATTTTCAGATATCGGCCCCATATTGCACCCACAAGTGTATTTATGTGAGCTACAATTGCCCCTAATAAGAGGGCCTGAAAATCGAAAAATTAGGTTTTTGGGAAATTTTCAGATATCGGCCCCATATTGCACCCACAAGTGTATTTATGTGAGCTACACTTGCCCCTAAAAGGAGAGCCTTGAAATCGAAAAATAAGGTTTTTCGAAAATTTTCAGATATCGGCCCCATATTGCACCCACAAGTGTATTTATTTGAGCTACACTTGCCCCTAAAAGGAGGGCCTTGAAATCGAAAAAAAAGGTTTTTCGAACATTTTCACATATCGGCCCCATATTGCACCCACAAGTGTATTTATGTGAGCTACACTTGCCCCTAAAAGGAGGGCCTTGAAATCGAAAAAAAAGGTTTTTCGAAAATTTTCACATATCGGCCCCATATTGCACCCGCAAGTGTATTTATGTGAGCTACACTTGCCCCTAAAAGGAGGGCCTGAAATCGAAAAAAGGTTTTTCGAAATTTTCACATATCGGCCCCATATTGCACCCACAAGTGTATTTATGTGAGCTACACTTGCCCCTAAAAGGAGGGCCTTGAAATCGAAAAAAAAGGTTTTTCGAAAATTTTCACATATCGGCCCCATATTGCACCCGCAAGTGTATTTATGTGAGCTACACTTGCCCCTAAAAGGAGGGCCTTGAAATCGAAAAAAAGGTTTTTCGAAAATTTTCACATATCGGCCCCATATTGCACCCACAAGTGTATTTATGTGAGCTACACTTGCCCCTAAAAGGAGGGCCTTGAAATCGAAAAAAGGTTTTCGAAAATTTTCACATATCGGCCCCATATTGCACCCGCAAGTGTATTTATGTGAGCTACACTTGCCCTAAAGGAGGGCCTTGAAATCGAAAAAAGGTTTTCGAAAATTTTCACATATCGGCCCCATATTGCACCCACAAGTGTATTTATGTGAGCTACACTTGCCCCTAAAAGGACGACCCCTTTGAATTTTACAATCGATTCATCTACAGATAACAACTCCGCACCGGGCACATAATTTTCACGATATCCGCTATCGATATAATCTAAAAAATTACCGATTTTTGCCTCCGTGTCGTCACGGTTTGCGTCGTACCTTCGACATTTTCACTTTACGAAGCGTCCGAAAATATTTGTAAATCCCGCATTTGTTGTCCGTTGACAGACACTCTACTTTAGGTTCAGGAAGTGGTATTGTCCCCCCCCCCCGTAAGCGATATTATGCCGAAAAACGCTCGCAACTCCTTCGTTCTGCGATATAAGTCCGTAAATGCCGTGTGGACAGTTTTATTAAGAAAATTTCACTCTTTTACTATACCCGTATGCGTATCTTCTTATAGTTCGGAACGACGGATTTGGTGCGTGCCACTTCATAATACGCCTTGGGGCCGAGAACACTGTCTGTCCGCAAAGGGTTGACAATCGTTGAAAATATAAGTTTTCCCAGTTGGACTGAT
Source organism: Lethocerus indicus (assembly GCA_019843655.1). Classification (NCBI taxonomy): domain Eukaryota; kingdom Metazoa; phylum Arthropoda; class Insecta; order Hemiptera; family Belostomatidae; genus Lethocerus; species Lethocerus indicus. The sequence goes on from JACDQD010000129.1 coordinate 18,690, forward strand.
TTTAAATTGACAACAAATTGATAAAAAATCAAAAGAAAGGATTCGAACCTGTGCGGGCAAAGCCCATTGATTTCGAGTCCAACTCCTTAACCACTCGGACACCGCAGCACGTGATTCATTTCAAACAGAGTTTTTCTTCCCACTGAATTTCCTTTTTTTTATCATACTTTTATCTATTGCTCGTGATTTTCTATTCAGGGACAAAAGAAATGTATTTCGGTAGCATTTTCAGATAACAATCTGAAAGTATTACTCGCGCCCCATCGATCTTTTGAAACATCCACCACGTGCTCCGAGATACCGAAACTCTATGTACCCTTTCCCACTTTATATAGAACCGGAAAAACTGTTGTATCGTCGATGCCAGAGACGGAAAAGATCAGATAAGGGCTGATAAAGAATGTTCCTTTGATAGTCCTTATACTGTAAGATTAATTCGTTGAGAATTTTTTAACGCAGCTGCAAAATCCTAATACTGTCCTAAACAGTCATTTAATAACAGAAGATTATATATGAAAACTGTCACTCGCCGATTGTGAATGAGCCCTTTCATATTCACTAATAAATGATCCGAGAAGATTTCCTTCGAACTATTGAAAGAGACCAGGAATAGGGTTATTTCGGGAGCGTTAATTATGAACGGTCGAAAGGAAATTTATTTACCCATAATCAATTTCCCCTTTATTAATGATTGGCAAATTGCGGAATCAAAATGTTTCAAAATTATTTTTCAAAAAGTGAATTTTTCTAACTCGCCTACTTGTTACCAGTCCTATGTATTGGTGTCGGTTAAAATTGTATTTCCCAAGAAAATAATTTAATAATTTAACGATTAACACATCCGATTGACGCATCTTAATCAAATTGAGGTGTGTACAACGTAAGATTAGGCGAAAGGAAACAGAAGAGAAGAATTTAGAGAACAGTTACTGCTGAACGGTTGAACTTCGCATAAAGAGAGTTGGAAATAACGGAATATAATTTTTTCAATTATAGTTCGCGAATCTTCTACATCCCGACATCCTACATACCGAAAAAAGTTAAAAATTACAAAAAGTAATAAAAAGGGGTAAACCATTGGGTGGCTCCTCTAATTTTTGTCTCATTGTAGTTAGTGCTTGTATCAATGTTGCTTGTTGTATAATTTTACAGTTGTAACAGTAAAGAGAGAAAATCCAGTACAATCCGTGGCGGGCATTGTTTGAAATAATTTTGTAGTAATAAATATAAAATAAGAAATAACGGATTATATTAAATTCTTTCTTTATATATAGTTATTTCAAATAGTGTCCGTCTGTCGTGCATAATTGAACTTGATTAACTGACCTGTGAGTACTTCTGAAGGCGGCGAGAAGTCCGAAGTGGAGAACACTCGCGTTTGTTTCCTAAAATTGACTTAATTGTATATAAGTTAAGACCGCACTACAGAAGACGCGGGACGCGTAATTTTGTACTTGACTTCGAGGGCTGATCTGTGGAAGTGTTGTGAAGGTTTGTGCCGTTGGGGTCGGGGTGGTCTGGGCGGGGTACAACATCTGCCTCTTCTGGGCTTAGGATCACCGGGAGTCATAATACCGTTTATGAGAGGGCGAAACATGAAAGGGCTAGGGGCTAGGGATCGGCAAAAGGCACGCTGGGCGGGCCGCGGTGTCTGTGTCTGTGTGTGTGTGTGTGTGTGAAATGCCGAAGTACAATAGAACAGACATGCCGCATGAACACGTGTACCACATGTACCCCCACCCACAAACAACCATCAAAGTAATGTCGGCCGAAAAATACCGGAATTTTTCCACATCTGTACGACGGTTTTACTGCAATTATATTCAGAGAAATATATTTGCGCGGAAACTATTATAGCGCGGGCTTGATGAAAAGTGTCGGCATTTTAAAATAAAATCGGGTTATACGGGAAGTTTTCTTGCCGGTTTCATTCTGGCCTTGTTCGAATTTTCAGCGCTTTCAGTTCAATGTAATTGTACGTAAAATGTAATTCCTTTTATCGCCTGCACGGAGATATTTTCGGCTATTGTACAAAATAAATTTTGGCTCGGATATGTATCCGCGTGTATTGAAGGTAGACCCTTCGGGTCTTTGAAGGAATTTACGACTGTAAATTAGACCCGCGGCGGATCATCAGAAGAGCATTTTCTTCCGGTATTGAGGCGCAAATTTGAGAACTGTCGTTTCAAATTTGTAATCGAAATTAAGCTCCAGTCTCCGGAGCTATACGCGCATTCATGCGACACCATTAACAATAGTAGTAATTATTTTTACGGTTTTGTCTAATTTTTGTTAAATAATTTCTCGTCTGCTCCAAACCCTACTCACTACCGATTTGTTACACGTACTGTACAGACGCCGTAAATGAAAGTGGCTACGTCATTTATGTAATATCATTATATATATGTAATTTAACACAAATCCAAATGTACTTTGATTTGCAAATTGGACTCCATCCGTCCGAAAATTGTATCACGCCTATGTGTGAAACCCTTTGTTTAGGCTTTATAATGATTTTAATCGGGTTACGGTCTTTAATCGGTCACGGGTGGCCGACCTAAAATCCAGCCGATAATTATTTTTGTATGTAATCACCCTTACAGTTGCCTGTAAAGTCCATTGTATTATGTACGGTTATAACGGCGGTATGTTTTATTTCTGCTGATTTTCTATTCAGGGACAAAAGAAATGTATTTCGGTAGCAGCATTTTCAGATATCGGCCCCATATTGTACCCACAAGTGTATTTATGTGAGCTACACTTGCCCCTAAAAGGAGGGCCTGAAAATCGAAAAATTAGGTTTTTGGAAAATTTTCAGATATCGGCCCCATATTGCACCCGCAAGTGTATTTATGTGAGCTACACTTGCCCCTAAAAGGAGGGCCTGAAAATCGAAAAAAAGGTTTTGGAAAATTTTCACATATCGGCCCCATATTGCACCCGCAAGTGTATTTATGTGAGCTACACTTGCCCCTAAAAGGAGGGCCTGAAAATCGAAAAAAAGGTTTTGGAAAATTTTCAGATATCGGCCCCATATTGCACCCGCAAGTGTATTTATGTGAGCTACACTTGCCCCTAAAAGGAGGGCCTGAAAATCGAAAAATTAGGTTTTTGGAAAATTTTCAGATATCGGCCCCATATTGCACCCACAAGTGTATTTATGTGAGCTACACTTGCCCCTAAAAGGAGGGCCTTGAAATCGAAAAATTGGGTTTTCGAAAATTTTCACATATCGGCCCCATATTGCACCCACAAGTGTATTTATGTGAGCTACACTTGCCCCTAAAAGGAGGGCCTTGAAATCGAAAAAAGGTTTTCGAAAATTTTCAGATATCGGCCCCATATTGCACCCACAAGTGTATTTATGTGAGCTACACTTGCCCCTAAAAGGAGGGCCTTGAAATCGAAAAAAGGTTTTTCGAAAATTTTCACATATCGGCCCCATATTGCACCCGCAAGTGTATTTATGTGAGCTACACTTGCCCCTAAAAGGAGGGCCTTGAAATCGAAAAAAGGTTTTTCGAAAATTTTCACATATCGGCCCCATATTGCACCCACAAGTGTATTTATGTGAGCTACACTTGCCCCTAAAAGGACGACCCCTTTGAATTTTACAATCGATTCATCTACAGATAACAACTCCGCACCGGGCACATAATTTTCACGATATCCGCTATCGATATAATCTAAAAATTACCGATTTTTGCCTCCGTGTCGTCACGGTTTGCGTCGTACCTTCGACATTTTCACTTTTACGAAGCGTCCGAAAATATTTGTAAATCCCGCATTTGTTGTCCGTTGACAGACACTCTACTTTAGGTTCAGGAAGTGGTATTGTCCCCCGTAAGCGATATTATGCCGAAAAACGCTCGCAACTCCTTCGTTCTGCGATATAAGTCCGTAAATGCCGTGTGGACAGTTTTATTAAGAAAATTTCACTCTTTACTATACCCGTATGCGTATCTTCTTATAGTTCGGAACGACGGATTTGGTGCGTGCCACTTCATAATACGCCTTGGGGCCGAGAACACTGTCTGTCCGCAAAGGGTTGACAATCGTTGAAAATATAAGTTTTCCCAGTTGGACTGATTTTAAATTGACAACAAATTGATAAAAAAATCAAAAGAAAGGATTCGAACCTGTGCGGGCAAAGCCCATTGATTTCGAGTCCAACTCCTTAACCACTCGGACACCGCAGCACGTGATTCATTTCAAACAGAGTTTTTCTTCCCACTGAATTTCCTTTTTTTATCATACTTTTATCTATTGCTCGTGATTTTCTATTCAGGGGACAAAAGAAATGTATTTCGGTAGCATTTTCAGATAACAATCTGAAAGTATTACTCGCGCCCCATCGATCTTTTGAAACATCCACCACGTGCTCCGAGATACCGAAACTCTATGTACCCTTTCCCACTTTATATAGAACCGGAAAAACTGTTGTATCGTCGATGCCAGAGACGGAAAAGATCAGATAAGGGCTGATAAAGAATGTTCCCTTTGATAGTCCTTATACTGTAAGATTAATTCGTTGAGAATTTTTTAACGCAGCTGCAAAATCCTAATACTGTCCTAAACAGTCATTTAATAACAGAAGATTATATATGAAAACTGTCACTCGCCGATTGTGAATGAGCCCTTTCATATTCACTAATAAATGATCCGAGAAGATTTCCTTCGAACTATTGAAAGAGACCAGGAATAGGGTTATTTCGGGAGCGTTAATTATGAACGGTCGAAAGGAAATTTATTTACCCATAATCAATTTCCCCTTTATTAATGATTGGCAAATTGCGGAATCAAAATGTTTCAAAATTATTTTTCAAAAAGTGAATTTTTCTAACTCGCCTACTTGTTACCTGTCCTATGTATTGGTGTCGGTTAAAATTGTATTTCCCAAGAAAATAATTTAATAATTTAACGATTAACACATCCGATTGACGCATCTTAATCAAATTGAGGTGTGTACAACGTAAGATTAGGCGAAAGGAAACAGAAGAGAAGAATTTAGAGAACAGTTACTGCTGAACGGTTGAACTTCGCATAAAGAGAGTTGGAAATAACGGAATATAATTTTTTCAATTATAGTTCGCGAATCTTCTACATCCCGACATCCTACATACCGAAAAAAGTTAAAAATTACAAAAAGTAATAAAAAGGGGTAAACCATTGGGTGGCTCCTCTAATTTTTGTCTCATTGTAGTTAGTGCTTGTATCAATGTTGCTTGTTGTATAATTTTACAGTTGTAACAGTAAAGAGAGAAAATCCAGTACAATCCGTGGCGGGCATTGTTTGAAATAATTTTGTAGTAATAAATATAAAATAAGAAATAACGGATTATATTAAATTCTTTCTTTATATATAGTTATTTCAAATAGTGTCCGTCTGTCGTGCATAATTGAACTTGATTAACTGACCTGTGAGTACTTCTGAAGGCGGCGAGAAGTCCGAAGTGGAGAACACTCGCGTTTGTTTCCCTAAAATTGACTTAATTGTATATAAGTTAAGACCGCACTACAGAAGACGCGGGACGCGTAATTTTTGTACTTGACTTCGAGGGCTGATCTGTGGAAGTGTTGTGAAGGTTTGTGCCGTTGGGGTCGGGGGTGGTCTGGGCGGGGGTACAACATCTGCCTCTTCTGGGCTTAGGATCACCGGGAGTCATAATACCGTTTATGAGAGGGGCGAAACATGAAAGGGCTAGGGGCTAGGGATCGGCAAAAGGCACGCTGGGCGGGCCGCGGTGTCTGTGTCTGTGTGTGTGTGTGTGTGTGAAATGCCGAAGTACAATAGAACAGACATGCCGCATGAACACGTGTACCACATGTACCCCCACCCACAAACAACCATCAAAGTAATGTCGGCCGAAAAATACCGGAATTTTTCCACATCTGTACGACGGTTTTACTGCAATTATATTCAGAGAAATATATTTGCGCGGAAACTATTATAGCGCGGGCTTGATGAAAAGTGTCGGCATTTTAAAATAAAATCGGGTTATACGGGAAGTTTTCTTGCCGGTTTCATTCTGGCCTTGTTCGAATTTTCAGCGCTTTCAGTTCAATGTAATTGTACGTAAAATGTAATTCCTTTTATCGCCTGCACGGAGATATTTTCGGCTATTGTACAAAATAAATTTTGGCTCGGATATGTATCCGCGTGTATTGGAAGGTAGACCCTTCGGGTCTTTGAAGGAATTTACGACTGTAAATTAGACCCGCGGCGGATCATCAGAAGAGCATTTTCTTCCGGTACTGAGGCGCAAATTTGAGAACTGTCGTTTCAAATTTGTAATCGAAATTAAGCTCCAGTCTCCGGAGCTATACGCGCATTCATGCGACACCATTAACAATAGTAGTAATTATTTTTTACGGTTTTGTCTAATTTTTGTTAAATAATTTCTCGTCTGCTCCAAACCCTACTCACTACCGATTTGTTACACGTACTGTACAGACGCCGTAAATGAAAGTGGCTACGTCATTTATGTAATATCATTATATATATGTAATTTAACACAAATCCAAATGTACTTTGATTTGCAAATTGGACTCATCCGTCCGAAAATTGTATCACGCCTATGTGTGAAACCCTTTGTTTAGGCTTTATAATGATTTTAATCGGGTTACGGTCTTTAATCGGTCACGGGTGGCCGACCTAAAATCCAGCCGATAATTATTTTTGTATGTAATCACCCTTACAGTTGCCTGTAAAGTCCATTGTATTATGTACGGTTATAACGGCGGTATGTTTTATTTCTGCTGATTTTCTATTCAGGGGACAAAAGAAATGTATTTCGGTAGCAGCATTTTCAGATATCGGCCCCATATTGTACCCACAAGTGTATTTATGTGAGCTACACTTGCCCCTAAAAGGAGGGCCTGAAAATCGAAAAATTAGGTTTTTGGAAAATTTTCAGATATCGGCCCCATATTGCACCCGCAAGTGTATTTATGTGAGCTACACTTGCCCCTAAAAGGAGGGCCTGAAAATCGAAAAATTAGGTTTTTGGAAAATTTTCAGATATCGGCCCCATATTGCACCCGCAAGTGTATTTATGTGAGCTACACTTGCCCCTAAAAGAGGGCCAGAAAATTAAAAATTAGGTTTTTGGAAAATTTTCAGATATCGGCCCCATATTGCACCCACAAGTGTATTTATGTGAGCTACACTTGCCCCTAAAAGGAGGGCCTGAAATCGAAAAAATAGGTTTTTAAAATTTTCAGATATCGGCCCCATATTGCACCCACAAGTGTATTTATGTGAGCTACAATTGCCCCTAATAAGAGGGGCCTGGAAATCGAAAAAATTAGGTTTTGGGAAATTTTCAGATATCGGCCCCATATTGCACCCACAAGTGTATTTATGTGAGCTACACTTGCCCCTAAAAGGAGAGCCCTCCGAAATCGAAAAAAAGGTTTTTCGAAAATTTTCAGATATCGGCCCCATATTGCACCCACAAGTGTATTTATGTGAGCTACACTTGCCCCTAAAAGGAGGGCCTTGAAATCGAAAAAAAAGGTTTTTCGAAAATTTTCACATATCGGCCCCATATTGCACCCGCAAGTGTATTTATGTGAGCTACACTTGCCCCTAAAAGGAGGGCCTTGAAATCGAAAAAAAAGGTTTTTCGAAAATTTTCACATATCGGCCCCATATTGCACCCACAAGTGTATTTATGTGAGCTACACTTGCCCCTAAAAGGACGACCCCCTTTGAATTTTACAATCGATTCATCTACAGATAACAACTCCGCACCGGGCACATAATTTTCACGATATCCGCTATCGATATAATCTAAAAAAATTACCGATTTTTTGCCTCCGTGTCGTCACGGTTTGCGTCGTACCTTCGACATTTTCACTTTTACGAAGCGTCCGAAAATATTTGTAAATCCCGCATTTGTTGTCCGTTGACAGACACTCTACTTTAGGTTCAGGAAGTGGTATTGTCCCCGTAAGCGATATTATGCCGAAAAACGCTCGCAACTCCTTCGTTCTGCGATATAAGTCCGTAAATGCCGTGTGGACAGTTTTATTAAGAAAATTTCACTCTTTTACTATACCCGTATGCGTATCTTCTTATAGTTCGGAACGACGGATTTGGTGCGTGCCACTTCATAATACGCCTTGGGGCCGAGAACACTGTCTGTCCGCAAAGGGTTGACAATCGTTGAAAATATAAGTTTTCCCAGTTGGACTGATTTTAAATTGACAACAAATTGATAAAAAATCAAAAGAAAGGATTCGAACCTGTGCGGGCAAAGCCCATTGGATTTCGAGTCCAACTCCTTAACCACTCGGACACCGCAGCACGTGATTCATTTCAAACAGAGTTTTTCTTCCCACTGAATTTCCTTTTTTTTATCATACTTTTATCTATTGCTCGTGATTTTCTATTCAGGGGACAAAAGAAATGTATTTCGGTAGCATTTTCAAGATAAGAATCTGAAAGTATTACTCGCGCCCCATCGATCTTTTGAAACATCCACCACGTGCTCCGAGATACCGAAACTCTATGTACCCTTTCCCACTTTATATAGAACCGGAAAACTGTTGTATCGTCGATGCCAGAGACGGAAAAGATCAGATAAGGGCTGATAAAGAATGTTCCCTTTGATAGTCCTTATACTGTAAGATTAATTCGTTGAGAATTTTTTAACGCAGCTGCAAAATCCTAATACTGTCCTAAACAGTCATTTAATAACAGAAGATTATATATGAAAACTGTCACTCGCCGATTGTGAATGAGCCCTTTCATATTCACTAATAAATGATCCGAGAAGATTTCCTTCGAACTATTGAAAGAGACCAGGAATAGGGTTATTTCGGGAGCGTTAATTATGAACGGTCGAAAGGAAATTTATTTACCCATAATCAATTTCCCCTTTATTAATGATTGGCAAATTGCGGAATCAAAATGTTTCAAAATTATTTTTCAAAAAGTGAATTTTTCTAACTCGCCTACTTGTTACCTGTCCTATGTATTGGTGTCGGTTAAAATTGTATTTCCCAAGAAAATAATTTAATAATTTAACGATTAACACATCCGATTGACGCATCTTAATCAAATTGAGGTGTGTACAACGTAAGATTAGGCGAAAGGAAACAGAAGAGAAGAATTTAGAGAACAGTTACTGCTGAACGGTTGAACTTCGCATAAAGAGAGTTGGAAATAACGGAATATAATTTTTTCAATTATAGTTCGCGAATCTTCTACATCCCGACATCCTACATACCGAAAAAAGTTAAAAATTACAAAAAGTAATAAAAAGGGGTAAACCATTGGGTGGCTCCTCTAATTTTTGTCTCATTGTAGTTAGTGCTTGTATCAATGTTGCTTGTTGTATAATTTTACAGTTGTAACAGTAAAGAGAGAAAATCCAGTACAATCCGTGGCGGGCATTGTTTGAAATAATTTTGTAGTAATAAATATAAAATAAGAAATAACGGATTATATTAAATTCTTTCTTTATATATAGTTATTTCAAATAGTGTCCGTCTGTCGTGCATAATTGAACTTGATTAACTGACCTGTGAGTACTTCTGAAGGCGGCGAGAAGTCCGAAGTGGAGAACACTCGCGTTTGTTTCCCTAAAATTGACTTAATTGTATATAAGTTAAGACCGCACTACAGAAGACGCGGGACGCGTAATTTTGTACTTGACTTCGAGGGCTGATCTGTGGAAGTGTTGTGAAGGTTTGTGCCGTTGGGGTCGGGGTGGTCTGGGCGGGGTACAACATCTGCCTCTTCTGGGCTTAGGATCACCGGGAGTCATAATACCGTTTATGAGAGGGGCGAAACATGAAAGGGCTAGGGGCTAGGGATCGGCAAAAGGCACGCTGGGCGGGCCGCGGTGTCTGTGTCTGTGTGTGTGTGTGTGTGTGAAATGCCGAAGTACAATAGAACAGACATGCCGCATGAACACGTGTACCACATGTACCCCCACCCACAAACAACCATCAAAGTAATGTCGGCCGAAAAATACCGGAATTTTTCCACATCTGTACGACGGTTTTACTGCAATTATATTCAGAGAAATATATTTGCGCGGAAACTATTATAGCGCGGGCTTGATGAAAAGTGTCGGCATTTTAAAATAAAATCGGGTTATACGGGAAGTTTTCTTGCCGGTTTCATTCTGGCCTTGTTCGAATTTTCAGCGCTTTCAGTTCAATGTAATTGTACGTAAAATGTAATTCCTTTTATCGCCTGCACGGAGATATTTTCGGCTATTGTACAAAATAAATTTTGGCTCGGATATGTATCCGCGTGTATTGAAGGTAGACCCTTCGGGTCTTTGAAGGAATTTACGACTGTAAATTAGACCCGCGGCGGATCATCAGAAGAGCATTTTCTTCCGGTACTTGAGGCGCAAATTTGAGAACTGTCGTTTCAAATTTGTAATCGAAATTAAGCTCCAGTCTCCGGAGCTATACGCGCATTCATGCGACACCATTAACAATAGTAGTAATTATTTTTACGGTTTTGTCTAATTTTGTTAAATAATTTCTCGTCTGCTCCAAACCCTACTCACTACCGATTTGTTACACGTACTGTACAGACGCCGTAAATGAAAGTGGCTACGTCATTTATGTAATATCATTATATATATGTAATTTAACACAAATCCAAATGTACTTTGATTTGCAAATTGGACTCCATCCGTCCGAAAATTGTATCACGCCTATGTGTGAAACCCTTTGTTTAGGCTTTATAATGATTTTAATCGGGTTACGGTCTTTAATCGGTCACGGGTGGCCGACCTAAAATCCAGCCGATAATTATTTTTTGTATGTAATCACCCTTACAGTTGCCTGTAAAGTCCATTGTATTATGTACGGTTATAACGGCGGTATGTTTTATTTCTGCTGATTTTCTATTCAGGGGACAAAAGAAATGTATTTCGGTAGCAGCATTTTCAGATATCGGCCCCATATTGTACCCACAAGTGTATTTATGTGAGCTACACTTGCCCCTAAAAGGAGGGCCTGAAAATCGAAAAATTAGGTTTTTGGAAAATTTTCAGATATCGGCCCCATATTGCACCCGCAAGTGTATTTATGTGAGCTACACTTGCCCCTAAAAGGAGGGCCTGAAAATCGAAAAATTAGGTTTTTGGAAAATTTTCAGATATCGGCCCCATATTGCACCCGCAAGTGTATTTATGTGAGCTACACTTGCCCCTAAAAAGAGGGCCTGAAAATCGAAAAATTAGGTTTTTCGAAAATTTTCAGATATCGGCCCCATATTGCACCCACAAGTGTATTTATGTGAGCTACACTTGCCCCTAAAAGGAGGGCCTTGAAATCGAAAAAAGGTTTTTCGAAAATTTTCAGATATCGGCCCCATATTGCACCCACAAGTGTATTTATGTGAGCTACACTTGCCCCTAAAAGGAGGGCCTTGAAATCGAAAAAAAGGTTTTTCGAAAATTTTCACATATCGGCCCCATATTGCACCCGCAAGTGTATTTATGTGAGCTACACTTGCCCCTAAAAGGAGGGCCTTGAAATCGAAAAAAGGTTTTCGAAAATTTTCACATATCGGCCCCATATTGCACCCACAAGTGTATTTATGTGAGCTACACTTGCCCCTAAAAGGACGACCCCTTTGAATTTTACAATCGATTCATCTACAGATAACAACTCCGCACCGGGCACATAATTTTCACGATATCCGCTATCGATATAATCTAAAAATTACCGATTTTTGCCTCCGTGTCGTCACGGTTTGCGTCGTACCTTCGACATTTTCACTTTTACGAAGCGTCCGAAAATATTTGTAAATCCCGCATTTGTTGTCCGTTGACAGACACTCTACTTTAGGTTCAGGAAGTGGTATTGTCCCCCCCCCCCGTAAGCGATATTATGCCGAAAAAACGCTCGCAACTCCTTCGTTCTGCGATATAAGTCCGTAAATGCCGTGTGGACAGTTTTATTAAGAAAATTTCACTCTTTTACTATACCCGTATGCGTATCTTCTTATAGTTCGGAACGACGGATTTGGTGCGTGCCACTTCATAATACGCCTTGGGGCCGAGAACACTGTCTGTCCGCAAAGGGTTGACAATCGTTGAAAATATAAGTTTTCCCAGTTGGACTGATTTTAAATTGACAACAAATTGATAAAAAATCAAAAGAAAGGATTCGAACCTGTGCGGGCAAAGCCCATTGGATTTCGAGTCCAACTCCTTAACCACTCGGACACCGCAGCACGTGATTCATTTCAAACAGAGTTTTTCTTCCCACTGAATTTCCTTTTTTTTATCATACTTTTATCTATTGCTCGTGATTTTCTATTCAGGGACAAAAGAAATGTATTTCGGTAGCATTTTCAGATAAGAATCTGAAAGTATTACTCGCGCCCCATCGATCTTTTGAAACATCCACCACGTGCTCCGAGATACCGAAACTCTATGTACCCTTTCCCACTTTATATAGAACCGGAAAACTGTTGTATCGTCGATGCCAGAGACGGAAAAGATCAGATAAGGGCTGATAAAGAATGTTCCCTTTGATAGTCCTTATACTGTAAGATTAATTCGTTGAGAATTTTTTAACGCAGCTGCAAAATCCTAATACTGTCCTAAACAGTCATTTAATAACAGAAGATTATATATGAAAACTGTCACTCGCCGATTGTGAATGAGCCCTTTCATATTCACTAATAAATGATCCGAGAAGATTTCCTTCGAACTATTGAAAGAGACCAGGAATAGGGTTATTTCGGGAGCGTTAATTATGAACGGTCGAAAGGAAATTTATTTACCCATAATCAATTTCCCCTTTATTAATGATTGGCAAATTGCGGAATCAAAATGTTTCAAAATTATTTTTCAAAAAGTGAATTTTTCTAACTCGCCTACTTGTTACCTGTCCTATGTATTGGTGTCGGTTAAAATTGTATTTCCCAAGAAAATAATTTAATAATTTAACGATTAACACATCCGATTGACGCATCTTAATCAAATTGAGGTGTGTACAACGTAAGATTAGGCGAAAGGAAACAGAAGAGAAGAATTTAGAGAACAGTTACTGCTGAACGGTTGAACTTCGCATAAAGAGAGTTGGAAATAACGGAATATAATTTTTTCAATTATAGTTCGCGAATCTTCTACATCCCGACATCCTACATACCGAAAAAAGTTAAAAATTACAAAAAGTAATAAAAAGGGGTAAACCATTGGGTGGCTCCTCTAATTTTTGTCTCATTGTAGTTAGTGCTTGTATCAATGTTGCTTGTTGTATAATTTTACAGTTGTAACAGTAAAGAGAGAAAATCCAGTACAATCCGTGGCGGGCATTGTTTGAAATAATTTTGTAGTAATAAATATAAAATAAGAAATAACGGATTATATTAAATTCTTTCTTTATATATAGTTATTTCAAATAGTGTCCGTCTGTCGTGCATAATTGAACTTGATTAACTGACCTGTGAGTACTTCTGAAGGCGGCGAGAAGTCCGAAGTGGAGAACACTCGCGTTTGTTTCCCTAAAATTGACTTAATTGTATATAAGTTAAGACCGCACTACAGAAGACGCGGGACGCGTAATTTTGTACTTGACTTCGAGGGCTGATCTGTGGAAGTGTTGTGAAGGTTTGTGCCGTTGGGGTCGGGGTGGTCTGGGCGGGGTACAACATCTGCCTCTTCTGGGCTTAGGATCACCGGGAGTCATAATACCGTTTATGAGAGGGGCGAAACATGAAAGGGCTAGGGGCTAGGGATCGGCAAAAGGCACGCTGGGCGGGCCGCGGTGTCTGTGTCTGTGTGTGTGTGTGTGTGTGTGAAATGCCGAAGTACAATAGAACAGACATGCCGCATGAACACGTGTACCACATGTACCCCCACCCACAAACAACCATCAAAGTAATGTCGGCCGAAAAATACCGGAATTTTTCCACATCTGTACGACGGTTTTACTGCAATTATATTCAGAGAAATATATTTGCGCGGAAACTATTATAGCGCGGGCTTGATGAAAAGTGTCGGCATTTTAAAATAAAATCGGGTTATACGGGAAGTTTTCTTGCCGGTTTCATTCTGGCCTTGTTCGAATTTTCAGCGCTTTCAGTTCAATGTAATTGTACGTAAAATGTAATTCCTTTTATCGCCTGCACGGAGATATTTTCGGCTATTGTACAAAATAAATTTTGGCTCGGATATGTATCCGCGTGTATTGAAGGTAGACCCTTCGGGTCTTTGAAGGAATTTACGACTGTAAATTAGACCCGCGGCGGATCATCAGAAGAGCATTTTCTTCCGGTATTGAGGCGCAAATTTGAGAACTGTCGTTTCAAATTTGTAATCGAAATTAAGCTCCAGTCTCCGGAGCTATACGCGCATTCATGCGACACCATTAACAATAGTAGTAATTATTTTTACGGTTTTGTCTAATTTTTGTTAAATAATTTCTCGTCTGCTCCAAACCCTACTCACTACCGATTTGTTACACGTACTGTACAGACGCCGTAAATGAAAGTGGCTACGTCATTTATGTAATATCATTATATATATGTAATTTAACACAAATCCAAATGTACTTTGATTTGCAAATTGGACTCCATCCGTCCGAAAATTGTATCACGCCTATGTGTGAAACCCTTTGTTTAGGCTTTATAATGATTTTAATCGGGTTACGGTCTTTAATCGGTCACGGGTGGCCGACCTAAAATCCAGCCGATAATTATTTTTGTATGTAATCACCCTTACAGTTGCCTGTAAAGTCCATTGTATTATGTACGGTTATAACGGCGGTATGTTTTATTTCTGCTGATTTTCTATTCAGGGACAAAAGAAATGTATTTCGGTAGCAGCATTTTCAGATATCGGCCCCATATTGTACCCACAAGTGTATTTATGTGAGCTACACTTGCCCCTAAAAGGAGGGCCTGAAAATCGAAAAATTAGGTTTTTGGAAAATTTTCAGATATCGGCCCCATATTGCACCCGCAAGTGTATTTATGTGAGCTACACTTGCCCCTAAAAGGAGGGCCTGAAAATCGAAAAATTAGGTTTTTGGAAAATTTTCAGATATCGGCCCCATATTGCACCCGCAAGTGTATTTATGTGAGCTACACTTGCCCCTAAAAGGAGGGCCTGAAAATCGAAAAATTAGGTTTTTGGAAAATTTTCAGATATCGGCCCCATATTGCACCCGCAAGTGTATTTATGTGAGCTACACTTGCCCCTAAAAAGAGGGCCAGAAAATTAAAAATTAGGTTTTTGGAAAATTTTCAGATATCGGCCCCATATTGTACCCACAAGTGTATTTAATTGAGCTACACTTGCCCCTAAAAGGAGGGCCTGAAATCGAAAAATAGTTTTTAAAATTTTCAGATATCGGCCCCATATTGCACCCACAAGTGTATTTATGTGAGCTACACTTGCCCCTAAAAGGAGGGCCTGAAAATCGAAAAATTAGTTTTTGAAAATTTTCAGATATCGGCCCCATATTGCACCCACAAGTGTATTTATGTGAGCTACACTTGCCCCTAAAAGGAGGGCCTTGAAATCGAAAAAAAAGGTTTTTCGAAAATTTTCACATATCGGCCCCATATTGCACCCGCAAGTGTATTTATGTGAGCTACACTTGCCCCTAAAAGGAGGGCCTTGAAATCGAAAAAAAGGTTTTCGAAAATTTTCACATATCGGCCCCATATTGCACCCGCAAGTGTATTTATGTGAGCTACACTTGCCCCTAAAAGGAGGGCCTTGAAATCGAAAAAAGGTTTTTCGAAAATTTTCACATATCGGCCCCATATTGCACCCACAAGTGTATTTATGTGAGCTACACTTGCCCCTAAAAGGACGACCCCTTTGAATTTTACAATCGATTCATCTACAGATAACAACTCCGCACCGGGCACATAATTTTCACGATATCCGCTATCGATATAATCTAAAAATTACCGATTTTTGCCTCCGTGTCGTCACGGTTTGCGTCGTACCTTCGACATTTTCACTTTTACGAAGCGTCCGAAAATATTTGTAAATCCCGCATTTGTTGTCCGTTGACAGACACTCTACTTTAGGTTCAGGAAGTGGTATTGTCCCCCCCCCCGTAAGCGATATTATGCCGAAAAACGCTCGCAACTCCTTCGTTCTGCGATATAAGTCCGTAAATGCCGTGTGGACAGTTTTATTAAGAAAATTTCACTCTTTTACTATACCCGTATGCGTATCTTCTTATAGTTCGGAACGACGGATTTGGTGCGTGCCACTTCATAATACGCCTTGGGGCCGAGAACACTGTCTGTCCGCAAAGGGTTGACAATCGTTGAAAATATAAGTTTTCCCAGTTGGACTGATTTTAAATTGACAACAAATTGATAAAAAAAAATCAAAAAGAAAGGATTCGAACCTGTGCGGGCAAAGCCCATTGGATTTCGAGTCCAACTCCTTAACCACTCGGACACCGCAGCACGTGATTCATTTCAAACAGAGTTTTTCTTCCCACTGAATTTCCTTTTTTTTTTTATCATACTTTTATCTATTGCTCGTGATTTTCTATTCAGGGGACAAAAGAAATGTATTTCGGTAGCATTTTCAGATAACAATCTGAAAGTATTACTCGCGCCCCATCGATCTTTTGAAACATCCACCACGTGCTCCGAGATACCGAAACTCTATGTACCCTTTCCCACTTTATATAGAACCGGAAAAACTGTTGTATCGTCGATGCCAGAGACGGAAAAGATCAGATAAGGGCTGATAAAGAATGTTCCCTTTGATAGTCCTTATACTGTAAGATTAATTCGTTGAGAATTTTTTTAACGCAGCTGCAAAAATCCTAATACTGTCCTAAACAGTCATTTAATAACAGAAGATTATATATGAAAACTGTCACTCGCCGATTGTGAATGAGCCCTTTCATATTCACTAATAAATGATCCGAGAAGATTTCCTTCGAACTATTGAAAGAGACCAGGAATAGGGTTATTTCGGGAGCGTTAATTATGAACGGTCGAAAGGAAATTTATTTACCCATAATCAATTTCCCCCTTTATTAATGATTGGCAAATTGCGGAATCAAAATGTTTCAAAATTATTTTTCAAAAAAGTGAATTTTTCTAACTCGCCTACTTGTTACCTGTCCTATGTATTGGTGTCGGTTAAAATTGTATTTCCCAAGAAAATAATTTAATAATTTAACGATTAACACATCCGATTGACGCATCTTAATCAAATTGAGGTGTGTACAACGTAAGATTAGGCGAAAGGAAACAGAAGAGAAGAATTTAGAGAACAGTTACTGCTGAACGGTTGAACTTCGCATAAAGAGAGTTGGAAATAACGGAATATAATTTTTTTTCAATTATAGTTCGCGAATCTTCTACATCCCGACATCCTACATACCGAAAAAAAAGTTAAAAATTACAAAAAAGTAATAAAAAAAGGGGGTAAACCATTGGGTGGCTCCTCTAATTTTTGTCTCATTGTAGTTAGTGCTTGTATCAATGTTGCTTGTTGTATAATTTTACAGTTGTAACAGTAAAAGAGAGAAAATCCAGTACAATCCGTGGCGGGCATTGTTTGAAATAATTTTGTAGTAATAAATATAAAATAAGAAATAACGGATTATATTAAATTCTTTCTTTATATATAGTTATTTCAAATAGTGTCCGTCTGTCGTGCATAATTGAACTTGATTAACTGACCTGTGAGTACTTCTGAAGGCGGCGAGAAGTCCGAAGTGGAGAACACTCGCGTTTGTTTCCCTAAAATTGACTTAATTGTATATAAGTTAAGACCGCACTACAGAAGACGCGGGACGCGTAATTTTGTACTTGACTTCGAGGGCTGATCTGTGGAAGTGTTGTGAAGGTTTGTGCCGTTGGGGTCGGGGTGGTCTGGGCGGGGTACAACATCTGCCTCTTCTGGGCTTAGGATCACCGGGAGTCATAATACCGTTTATGAGAGGGCCTACTTGTTACCTGTCCTATGTATTGGTGTCTCCTATGTAATGTCTGTCAGATTATAGAAAAATATTTATTATTGGCAGCAACAGAGACATTTAGGTAACACATTCCGTATTGATCTCATCTGTGCAATTCAGAAATACAATATATATAAATTTGTACATTAAAAACTCTTCTTTTCTGAGTTGTGTTGTAATTTGTTTTCAACTATCATCCGTTTGGTCTATTTATTGTTAATAAGTAAATTGATTTGTATAATACTTTGAATTAATTTAAGGGACACCACGACCGACTATATGTAGTCCTGAATCTGCAACATCACCTCATAACATAACAACCCCCCTCCTTCAATACCTTGAAAGGATACAGAATGTAAAATCTAGTTAAATTAACTAGTACAAACAATAGGTCGGCCTACGAAGAATACATTTTTTAGTTTAATAACATTTTTAAAATGTATTATCACAAATTGCACCCAATTGTGTGCCTTACACAAAAATGTGTAAAAGGTAAAATATAATGTGAAATATTTGTCAAATGGATTTGAAAGAAGTTCCATCGAAATTAGATTTTTTGTACCACAAAATACAGGACATTGATGACACATTTTTTTAGATAATTATTTCTGTTAATTATTTACGAGGAAAAATATTTAAAAGCGATTCAATCAGTTCGGATAACGTATAACATCGGGTTATAACACAATCTGAATTTTTATAAATAGGCGATAAATTTTTCAAATATTTCCATTTATTTAAACATTCAAGTAACCACCACTGAAAGAATTTTCTTCCAAGGAAAGAAGTTTTTATCTCATAAATTAAAGCCCGACTAGTTATATAGTACAAACAATAGGCCTACGAAGAATACATTTTTTAGTTTAATAACATTTTTAAAATGTATTATCACAAATGGAACCCAATTAGTTTAGTTCATTAATAAATAAATGTTCGATAACGGCTTGTGAATTTGTCAACATTCCAGCTTTTTTTTTCTTAATTTTACTTCAATTTTTTTTAACACACCTGTGTGTATATTTTATCTAAGAGATAAAAAATTGTAATAAATCTTGTTTAAATTTCGATTATTTCAAATTCGGATTGTTTGTAAATGCCTCCATTAACATTCGACCAGTAATGGCTGTTTGGTGATTATTTATCATTTGAGAGTGACGCGTGAAATATACGGAAAATGGATTTAAAAATAGTTTCAATCGCTTTTTTCAGACTACTAAATACTGGACATTACAGATACTTTATTTGGTTCTCCAACTTTCAATATTTATTCTAGTTCAGAAATAAAAATAATTGCCGTCAATACTCGAGCGAGTGTTTTTAACAATCTCTCAATTCTTTGGAAAATAAAATATAAACTAGTTCTTATAGATTCATCGCTCTATACGGGGCTATATAACATATTTCTGTTTAAAAAACTTTTAGCGATATAATTTTTGGATAAACATTTTCTTAAATAATGTATACAATGTTGTTCTCAAATGTTTTATACGAATCCCACTTTAGAAATAAAAGTAACTGTCGTATGAAATATTTGTAAAATGGATTTGAAAGTAGTTCCATCGAAATTAGATTTTCGTACCACAAAATACTTGACATTGATGACACATTTTTTTAGATAATTATTTCTGTTAATTATTTATGAGGAAAAATATTTAAAAGCAATTTCAATCAGTTCGAATAACCACCACTGAAAAATTTTCTTCCAAGGAAAGAAGTTTTTATCTCATAAATTAAAGCCCGACTAGTTATATAGTACAAACAATAGGCCTACGAAGAATACATTTTTTAGTTTAATAACATTTTTAAAATGTATTATCACAAATGGAAGAAATTAAATATAAACTAGTTCTTATAGATTCATTGCTCTATACGGGACTATATAAATCGATAGACAATTTTAAACATATTTCTATTTAAAAAACCCTTAGCAAAAAATATTTTTTGTATAAACATTTTCTTTCAAATATTTCCATTTATGAAACACTCAAGTGTCTTGTAACCACCACTGAACCATTTTCTCCCAATGACAGAAGGTTTTATCTCATAAATCAAAGCCCGACCAGTTATATTAATGCTATATACTATAATAATTGATGATCGAAATATTTTATACTACTTTGTGAAAAAAACTGATCTGTTAGTAATAGGTAAATGTGATCCGTTAATAATTTTATTAATCTGGATCCGAATGACTGACAAGGTCACTTATAAGGTGGGCCCTATAAATATACGATAAATGTTAAAAATATTACCCCGGTAATTAGTTATACACACATTATAATACATTAATACCTTATATAAGATACTAATTAATAATCGCCTATATTTTATGTTACTGTCAAGCAATGTCTCTGTTGCGGCCGATCATAAATACTTTTTCTATAATCTGACTTATTCGGCCAGAGTTTAGTGCGCTTACACTAAATGTACAGTTGGGGTGAAATATTTTTTTTTTAAACTAGCCCTTTAAAGGGTGACAATAAACTGTGACAATGATGAAAGCAAACTTCCACCTTATTTCTCAAGCGGATACAAATACATATTCTTTATTTTCAACGAGTACATGTAGTGATAAGAAAGCGGAATTGTAATTAAAAATATGTTTATTACAGTACTCAAGGGTACACTACAAGTTCTACCTTCCTCTGCTTAAACAAAAATATAAGATACAAGTACTGGTGGCATCATTATTACGATCATTATCTCTCCAATTTTTTTTTACTATTTATCTCTGTATCTTAATGCACACATAGTTTGTAATCTTGAATGGAATGACAAAATAGTCGTAAATATGTCTGAGAAAGGGACACGTTATTGTAAGATAATGAAATTGATTTCACTTGGCAGAATAAGCCAGATTATAGAAAAAGGATTCATGATGGGCCACAACAGAGACATTGCCTGACCATAACATAAAATATCAGCGATTATTAATTAGTATCCTACATACAGTTTTAATGTATTACAACTAATAACTGGGTTTCAATTTACAGGAGAAAAAATCTTCCCTCATAGGGAAAAAATTAGAAAGGGTTAAAATTCAATTAGCAGAGTTGCTAAGTATTTTAAAAGGAAATATTTTTAACATTTATCGTATATTTATAAGGCCCACCTTATAAGTGACCTTCTCAGTCGTTCGGATCCAGATTAATAAAATTATTAACGGATCACATTTACCTATTACTAACAGATCAGTTTTTTCACAAAGTAGTATAAAATATTTCGATCATCAATTATTATAGTATATAGCATTAATATAACTGGTCGGGCTTTGATTTATGAGATAAAACCTTCTGTCATTGGGAGAAAATGGTTCAGTGTTGGTTACAAGACACTTGAGTGTTTCATAAATGGAAATATTTGAAAGAAAATGTTTATACAAAAAATATTTTTTGCTAAGGGTTTTTTAAATAGAAATATGTTTAAAATTGTCTATCGATTTATATAGTCCCGTATAGAGCAATGAATCTATAAGAACTAGTTTATATTTAATTTCTTGTGTCCGAAGAATTGACAGAAATTGTTAAAAACACTCATTCACTTTCATTGTCAATGTTATATATTTTGTCCTATAAATTCTTTATCAGTCAACTGTATTCAAACGGAAACCTCATTACTGATCCTCATATAAAGGAGATTCTATTCAGTAGGGCCGGTTCGCGGGGGAATCGGATAAGGGGCCCCTTTTGGGGGCCGAATGACGTCACTGTGACGTCACCAGGCCGGCAGAATATGCCGGGAAAATATTACGAATACAATTTTTTTTAAAAAATATCCAGCCCAATTTATCCGCAACGTGAATCGCGTATTTCAGTCACTGTTGGGATTTCTTTCTAAATATGCCCAATACCTTTTATTTACGTAAATAAATACTTCGCATTTTTCCGATTATTGTAGAAGGGGTAGAAATAATTGAATGCATTTCGCGCCTTTAATAGACGGGCAAAATGAAATGCCGATTGTAAGCGATCGAAAATGAAATTTTACAGTTTTACGGAATACCGTAGATTTGGACGCCCGAAAAACATCCATAAGTGACCAACAACCCAGTGCTACTGAAGACGGCGAACGGCCGAAACCGCCCGGTCTAGCAAAAGACCAAATTATTCGGCCGCTACATCTCGTCCTGGATTTTTTATATTGTCGGGTCAAATTAAAGACGAAGACTGCGGGAATTTCCCCCGGAAAAGGAGGACTTTTTGACCGGGAATCTCTGGCCCGGAGCGACGTAGGGAATACCCGTTATACAGTTCAATATAATACGCTGACACTGACACAGTGAACTCTCGAAGGAGAAGCCGCCCAATGATGGTACTGCCGCTCCTGATGGCCTCACTCGGGCTGTAAGGAAATCGCGTGGCAATTTCCGCTTTAGGGCGATGGACGGGATTTTCGGGAAGGTGGGAAGCGAGGAAAGTTGTCGAATTAAGGGATCGGAATGGAAGGATTTATACCGGGAAGCCGCTAATTCTCCAACGAATGGGACTTTTAGGTCGTCCCGAATTATTCCGTTAGAGACGTACGGTGGGGCGTTGGTAATTTTTCGTAGGATTACGGATTGCGAGGATTGGAGTCTCCACAAGAGTTCGATTCCGTAGGCCCGGATAGGTTTCAGTACGCGGTTGTAATTTAATAATTTGTTTGACAGTGATAGTTGTGATCTGTAGTTGAGGAGTCTTAGTAGTAATTTGCAGCGTCGATTCCTTTCTGTACGTTTCAGTCTTGTATGCGGCCGGTTCCGTGTCAGTCTCGGGATCCAGCCCGGAACTACGTGAATAGACAGGTAGTGGAATGCAAATGGGACGTTTAGAAACCAGCCGGGCTCAAATATCATGAATATTAACAAAGATAGTGAAATCCTACCGGACCGTCAGGGACTGGTGCGAAATTCGCCATTTTGAATCTATCGCCTCCAGCCCGGAACTGTGAGATTGGACCGGTAGAGGAATGCAAATGGGACGTTTAGAAACAAAGATCATCCTAATATCATTAATATTAACATTAAAATTCTCCCCCCACTTTCTATATATTTATATTTATATATACTTATAAATAATCATAGCCTAATGGGGTATATTTGCAGGGCACTTTCGAATCAATTAAATTTAAGGAAATGTGTTTCGGTCAAAAAATCGATGAGACCGGAGCCGTTTTCAATAGAAATTCTCCCCCACTTTCTTTATATTTATATTTATATATTTATGTACACATATAAATAATCGTAGCCTAATGGGGTATATTTGCAGGGTACTTTCGAATCGATTAAATTTAAGGAAATGTGTTTCGGTCAAAAAATCGATGAGACCGTAGACATTTTCCATAGAAATTCACCCCCTGTTTTCTATATATGTATATTCAAATATTTATATATGCTTATAAATAATCGTAGCCTAATGGGGTTTATTTGCAGGGTACTTTCGAGTAGATTAAATTTAAGGAAATGTGTTTCGGTCAAAAAATCGATGAGACCGTAGACGTTTTCTATAGAAATTCTCCCCCCGTTTTCTATATATGTAAATCTATATATTTATATATACTTATAAATAATCGTAGCCTAATGGGGTATATTTGCAGGGTACTTTCGAATCGATTAAATTTAAGGAAATGTGTTTCGGTCAAAAAATCGATGAGACCGTAGACATTTTCCATAGAAATTCACCCCCCGTTTTCTATATATGTATATTCATATATTTATATATGCTTATAAATAATCGTAGCCTAATGGGGTATATTTGCAGGGTACTTTCGAATCGATTAAATTTAAGGAAATGTGTTTCGGTCAAAAAATCGATGAGACCCTAGACATTTTCCATAGAAATTCACCCCGATTTCTATATATGTATATTCATATATTTATATATGCTTATAAATAATCGTAGCCTAATGGGGTATATTTGCAGGGTACTTTCGAATCGATTAAATTTAAGGAAATGTGTTTCGGTCAAAAAATCGATGAGACCGGAGACGTTTTCAGTAGAAATTCTCCCCCCACTTTCTTTATATTTATATTTATATATTTATGTACACATATAAATAATCGTAGCCTAATGGGGTATATTTGCAGGGTACTTTCGAATCGATTAAATTTAAGGAAATGTGTTTCGGTCAAAAAATCGATGAGACCCTAGACATTTTCCATAGAAATTCACCCCCCGATTTCTATATATGTATATTCATATATTTATATATGCTTATAAATAATCGTAGCCTAATGGGGTATATTTGCAGGGTACTTTCGAATCGATTAAATTTAAGGAAATGTGTTTCGGTCAAAAAATCGATGAGACCCTAGACATTTTCCATAGAAATTCACCCCCCGATTTCTATATATTTATATTTATATATTTATGTACACATATGAATAATCGTAGCCTAATGGGGTATATTTGCAGGGTACTTTCGAATCGATTAAATTTAAGGAAATGTGTTTCGGTCAAAAAATCGATGAGACCGGAGACGTTTTCAGTAGAAATTCTCCCCCCACTTTCTTTATATTTATATTTATATATTTATGTACACATATAAATAATCGTAGCCTAATGGGGTATATTTGCAGGGTACTTTCGAATCGATTAAATTTAAGGAAATGTGTTTCGGTCAAAAAATCGATGAGACCCTAGACATTTTCCATAGAAATTCCCCCCCCGATTTCTATATATGTATATTCATATATTTATATATGCTTATAAATAATCGTAGCCTAATGGGGTATATTTGCAGGGTACTTTCGAATCGATTAAATTTAAGGAAATGTGTTTCGGTCAAAAAATCGATGAGACCCTAGACATTTTCCATAGAAATTCCCCCCCCGATTTCTATATATGTATATTCATATATTTATATATGCTTATAAATAATCGTAGCCTAATGGGGTATATTTGCAGGGTACTTTCGAATCGATTAAATTTAAGGAAATGTGTTTCGGTCAAAAAATCGATGAGACCGTAGACATTTTCCATAGAAATTCACCCCCGATTTCTATATATGTATATTCATATATTTATATATGCTTATAAATAATCGTAGCCTAATGGGGTATATTTGCAGGGTACTTTCGAATCGATTAAATTTATGGAAATGTGTTTCGGTCAAAAAATCGATGAGACCGGAGACGTTTTCAGTAGAAATTCTCCCCCCACTTTCTTTATATTTATATTTATATATTTATGTACACATATAAATAATCGTAGCCTAATGGGGTATATTTGCAGGGTACTTTCGAATCGATTAAATTTAAGGAAATGTGTTTCGGTCAAAAAATCGATGAGACCCTAGACATTTTCCATAGAAATTCACCCCCCGATTTCTATATATGTATATTCATATATTTATATATGCTTATAAATAATCGTAGCCTAATGGGGTATATTTGCAGGGTACTTTCGAATCGATTAAATTTAAGGAAATGTGTTTCGGTCAAAAAATCGATGAGACCCTAGACATTTTCCATAGAAATTCACCCCCGATTTCTATATATGTATATTCATATATTTATATATGCTTATAAATAATCGTAGCCTAATGGGGTATATTTGCAGGGTACTTTCGAATCGATTAAATTTAAGGAAATGTGTTTCGGTCAAAAAATCGATGAGACCGGAGACGTTTTCAGTAGAAATTCTCCCCCCACTTTCTTTATATTTATATTCATATATTTATATATGCTTATAAATAATCGTAGCCTAATGGGGTATATTTGCAGGGTACTTTCGAATCGATTAAATTTATGGAAATGTGTTTCGGTCAAAAAATCGATGAGACCGGAGCCGTTTTCAGTAGAAATTCTCCCCCCACTTTCTTTATATTTATATTTATATATTTATGTACACATATAAATAATCGTAGCCTAATGGGGTATATTTGCAGGGTACTTTCGAATCGATTAAATTTAAGGAAATGTGTTTCGGTCAAAAAATCGATGAGACCGGAGACGTTTTCAGTAGAAATTCTCCCCCCACTTTCTTTATATTTATATTTATATATTTATGTACACATATAAATAATCGTAGCCTAATGGGGTATATTTGCAGGGTACTTTCGAATCGATTAAATTTAAGGAAATGTGTTTCGGTCAAAAAATCGATGAGACCCTAGACATTTTCCATAGAAATTCCCCCGATTTCTATATATGTATATTCATATATTTATATATGCTTATAAATAATCGTAGCCTAATGGGGTATATTTGCAGGGTACTTTCGAATCGATTAAATTTAAGGAAATGTGTTTCGGTCAAAAAATCGATGAGACCGTAGACATTTTCCATAGAAATTCACCCCCCGATTTCTATATATGTATATTCATATATTTATATATGCTTATAAATAATCGTAGCCTAATGGGGTATATTTGCAGGGTACTTTCGAATCGATTAAATTTATGGAAATGTGTTTCGGTCAAAAAATCGATGAGACCGGAGACGTTTTCAGTAGAAATTCTCCCCCCACTTTCTTTATATTTATATTTATATATTTATGTACAAATATAAATAATTGTAGCCTAATGGGGTATATTTGCAGGGTACTTTCGTATCGATTAAATTTATGGAAATGTGTTTCGGTCAAAAAATCGATGAGACCGGAGACGTTTTCAGTAGAAATTCTCCCCCCACTTTCTTTATATTTATATTTATATATTTATGTACACATATAAATAATCGTAGCCTAATGGGGTATATTTGCAGGGTACTTTCGAATTGATTAAATTTAAGGAAATGTGTTTCGGTCAAAAAATCGATGAGACCGTAGACGTTTTCAGTAGAAATTCTCCCCCCACTTTCTTTATATTTATATTTATATATTTATGTACACATATAAATAATCGTAGCCTAATGGGGTATATTTGCAGGGTACTTTCGAATCGATTAAATTTAAGGAAATGTGTTTCGGTCAAAAAATCGATGAGACCGTAGACATTTTCCATAGAAATTCCCCCGATTTCTATATATGTATATTCATATATTTATATATGCTTATAAATAATCGTAGCCTAATGGGGTATATTTGCAGGGTATTTTGAATCGATTAAATTTATGGAAATGTGCTTCGGTCATATCATTTTTTCTTATTGTACAGTCAACTTAATTATATCTGACACTGTTAAATTTCCTTTACGGGGAACATTCTTCGAAAAAACAAACTCTACACATTTATAGGTAAATGAAGAAGTCACTTTCATCATTGGGCTCGGTGGTCGCAGGTGTTGAGGCGTAGTTTTACTATTCCAAAAATCGGGGTTCGAATCCGCCCGTTTTATTTCATTTTTTATCAATTTTTTCACTGTTAAAAACAGAATTTGTTTTATTATACTTATACTTGAACTTTTTGACTTCTGTAATTGATAAATATATATATATATATATATATATATATATATATATATATATATATATATATATATTAGGTGTACCCAAAAATAATCGACAATTTGATAAAATGAATTTCGTTTCTTAAAGAGCGAAATCAAGGGCCGTATAAAATATGGGGTCGACAACTAAGTAATTGCAGAATTCCACCGACAACAAGTGGCGTCGTACATATTTTTAAGTATGTCGACATCTTCGCCACGGATAAGATTCTTCGATACGTTATTATTCGGTCCTTTCTGAAACATTCGGTATCGAAATTACATCAACCGGTCAAATTGTGTGTCTGTGAGTATAAGAAGCTAAAAGACGGGGTGAACCGAAGCGAGCGTTTCCGTTGCATTTCGCTTTTTATTAATCGCAACGGTGTTATCGCCTGGTAGGGGCTCGTAAAAGTTGTACGCTGATGAAGGCTGAGAACACCAGTGTCAGTACTGCGGTTCGCGAAATTCCGGTCGGGGAATTTTTCATTAAAAGACGAGGAGTGCTCCGGAGGACGTCTGGCGGAGGTCGACGATGACCGAATAAAGGCCGTTATCGATTCGGATCGCCACAGTTTGACACTGGGACATTGCAGAGAAGCCGACTGTATCTTATACCTGCATTCGAAACCTTCTACAGCTTGTCTGCGCAAAGATGTTGACGTACTTAAAAATATGTACAACATACATTCGTACTCCTTTCGGCAATTTTTCCGCTCGCTTTATATATCAATATTGAGGAATATCGAAACAAGATTGGTGTAATTTAAAATTGATTCATTGAGTATTGCACGTTCTCATATTGTAAGATTGAGGGGGGGAGGTTGAGGAGTTACAAAGTAGGGTTTAATAATTGAATATTTCTGATTCGATACCGACTTGCTTTTGGGCTTCTTCTTCAGCAGAACGTTGGTCAGGAACATGACGACGAGGGACAGTTTAACCTGAGGCACAAATAATATAAAAAAAGAACAAAGCGGCACAACACAGAGGTAAACAACTAACCTAACCTCACCGATCAGCTGATCCAATTCGACAATTTAGTTCGAAATTACGGCAACGAAATATACATTTTTTTTTTTAAATCCTACAATTTGGTCCCTACCCTATTTTTAAGGCCTCGATTAATTAATCGGCAACTCCTGGAATTTTCCGGCCCACAATAAATAAAAATATTACTCGTTTAATATCAATTTTTATTATCGAGTATTGATTCGAAATTTTACGATTGTAACGGAATACGATATTTTTACGTCTCGGCCGTTTAAGCATTTTACTTTTTGTAAGGTTATGATGAAAAATAAAGTTATGAAACAAATTTATGGAGCATTATAGCATAATGTGTGTTAATTAAAATTTAATTACACCGGTTATATTACGGAATATCTTGATATTAATTTCAGCAGTTGGTAACTCTGACGAGGGAAGGTTACCCTAGCAATAAGGTTAAGTTTATGTGTTTGGAAGTGGCCACCACTCAGTTTGCTGAACGTTATTTTTAAAAGATTATTTTACTTTTAAGGTATTTAAGAACATTATTAGTAACTAGAAAGTAGTAGGCATTTAACTCAGATTAACTTACCCCATTTAATACCTCTAAGAAAGAAATGTAACAAAATCGAAGCTTGAGGAAGAAAAGCATATACATTAGTTTTTTTTTTTCAATCATTCTGTCTTATACCCGTAGGTTATAGACTATAAATTTGATAAGTTTATAGATAAAAAATAAAATTCCTTACTTCGAGTATGTATACATTTTTCCTTCAGATTCCGTGAATTCTTCCATGGCCATTCTTCAATTTCCACACCCACAAAATACATTGTGCTTCTATAAGCAAAATAATAATAATAATAATAAAAAGAGTTGCCTACAGCGTAAGAGCATTTTTACCCAAAATTAAATTGTTTTACATTAAAAATTATTAATATTTCTAAATTTTTTCAACGATCACTATTTAGAATGAAGTAGCGTTTAATTTTACGTTATATAAGGGTAATTTATTGATAATAACAATCCTAGATGAGTTGTGATAATTGCTCAGGGTAGGATCTAAATATAAATTCTTAAACTGTCGATTTTTATTAACGCCAATTTAACGTTTCTATCATTCCAGGTGTTGAGAATGAACTTTGCGTTGCAAAAAATCACCGCTACGTTTTCGCAGGCTGCGAAAACAACACTCGATCGATTCAACGGTGAGTGAAAAGACTCGCCAAAAATAAATAACAGTAACGTATTCACCGCACGATTTTACCCAAATTGACACGTTCGATATCGGCCGTAACGCTCATTCAACGTTTTAAACATTTCAATTTAGATAGCGGTTTTTTTTCTGTACGAAATATTTATAACCGGCAGATTATATCAGTCGTTTTTTCTTCTAAAGAATATCAATTGTACGACTACTCCAGTTAATTTGATATACCTGTTTTGTGGTCTGCGCACAACCACCAGACCGTCCCCTAATGACAATCTGACTCAAACGGATTAACAAAATCCGAAGACAAACACACCCAATAACAATAACAGAACAATTTGATATACCTGTGTGTGTGGTCTGCGAGGGGTTGGAATGTACTGTAGGTTCGTGGTGTTTCTGTCTCCCCTCCCGCTGCCGGTTCGGTCTTTTGCTAGACCGGTTAGTCGGCCGCTCGCCATCTTCAGTAGCGCCCTGTGTCACTGTCCACTGTCCTCACTGCTGCACTGTAGTGTTTGTCAGTATGTCAGTCGTCTATATATATGTGTTCTGTTATTGTAGGTCCGTGATGTTTCTGTCTCCTCTCGCTGAGGTTCGGTCTTTTGCTAGACCGGTTAGTCGGCCGCTCGCCATCTTCAGTAGCGCCCTGTGTCACTGTCCACTGTCCTCACTGCTGCACTGTAGTGTTTGTCAGTATGTCAGTCGTCTATATATATGTGTTCTGTTATTGTAGGTCCGTGATGTTTCTGTCTCCTCTCGCTGAGGTTCGGTCTTTTGCTAGACCGGTTAGTCGGCCGCTCGCCATCTTCAGTAGCGCCCTGTGTCACTGTCACTGTTGGCACTTTGGACGTTTTTTGGGCATCCTCACCGCTGCCGGAAGGGGATGGTGTGGTGGTTGGGCAAAAAAGGAAAAGAATTAGATATTATAGAAAACCTGGAAGTCTTCAAACATAAGAAAAACAACATTATAAATGAGAAAATTAATTCCCAGAGTGAGGAGATATTTGCACCTATAATCCTATTAAAGGATCACACCGTCCCCCTTCGGACAATCTGACTCTCACTTAGAGAAACGGATTAACAAAATCCGAAGACAAACACAACAACAACAACAACAACCCCCCCCCCCGATAACAATAACAGAACACACACATATATATATATAGACGACTGACATACTGACAAACACTAGCAGTGCAGCAGTGAGGACAGTGGACAGTGACACAGGGCGCTACTGAAGATGGCGAGCGGCCAACAAACCGGTCTAGCAAAAGACCGAACCTCAGCGAGAGGAGACGGAAACATCACGAACATAGAGAGAAGAATTATTTCGTATCTAATATACCGGTGCGGTATTATGGTTTTTTCAGCGTTCGGCCGAGGTATGGCAGGAGACTGGTCGCACCGCCCGACCAGGAGTGCGCTCGACGGCCGACGTTTCGCCAAAGGCGTCGTCCTCAAGACGCTGATCAAGAAGCCGAATTGGGCGAATCGGAAATGCGTCGTCGTCAGAGTGAGCGGCGGCAAAGAGATGGTCGCCTAGGTGCCGGCCGTCGGCCACAACCTCCACCAGCACAACATTGTACTGGCACGCTCCACGCGGCAAGATTAAATGCGTCCGCGCCAAATACCACTCGCCGCACGTCATCAAAAACTGAGACCGTTCAGTCTCTCTCCACTTCGGTTACAGTTAGTTTAAAATAAAATTATATATAATAAGAGCGTAGAATAATTTACGAGAGATATCTTCGTCCAGGAGGGCGTATTCCGACTTCGGGACAGACTTTTCTATCGGTTTTCCGACCTCCCGTTCGGCGCGATCTCGGGAGGGAAAGCTTTCGGATCGGCCGTAAATATAACACCCGAATTCGACTTTTATCTTGCCAGCCGTCGTCATCAGACATTCCTGCGACAGAATTTCGTTGAAAACAATCGGTTTTCGTTAAATAGTCCAATAGAGTCGTGCCCCAATTCAAGACACACGCCCGGTTATATATATATATATATATATATATATATATTTTGAGAATGGTCGGGTGGCTGTAAAATAAACATTATCGGATGAGGCTTTTCTCCGGCAAGTTTGACATCGCTCAGTGTCGACGCAGTTCTAGTTTTCGCTTCTGTTTTATAGTGCGTTATAGTGCGACGCCTGCAGTCGGGTTATATTAAAAGTGTTCCTTTATAAAAGCGTTTAAATTCCGCTCCGTCTACAGTATTCGTTAATGCCCAGATCGTATTTCTTGTACTGTTACTCTATACTGTAGGGAATACGGATTAACTGAGACAGTTTGAAAAACTCTTTCGGTAGTATTTCACAGTCAGCCTGAAATTATTGTTCGTTCGCTAAATATATCTAAATACTCGACCGACTTTATTAATATAAACGCGGACACAAATCTTGACGCGAGTCAGCTGCGAACGAGCACTAAAACTATATCTCCCATTGTATAGAATCTATATTCGGGTACCGCAATCGCCGTATATAGAAAGGGATGATAACGTCTTCCCTTCTACTTTCCCGTAGCGGCATTATTCTCAGTTTCCCTTCACTATCTCAATAACTAATTCCTCGGTGAAAAATAATTTGTGAAAAATCTATAGGTTCTTCTATGCGTGTCTTTCACCGGGTATAAACGGTATTCTTTTGGGGATTTCTTCGGATTCCCGTGCACACTGTCCATTCCGAAGGTTCACGAAGAGTCACTTCGGCTTCCGGATTCGCTATTTCGATTATTCGGATTTTTCCTCATCTCACTCCTCCAACGTCATCGTCGTCTTCATTCTTATGGGCGAGCCGTCTCTACGTCGTAGCGATGTCATTTCGTTCGTTAACCGGCCGGAAAAATCGAACTCGTCTTCGCTAGAAGTAATTTCTTCGTCGTATTCCATACTTATCGGGGGATCTCGGTAACTTTCAAAAGAAATGATGCGATCGACAAGAAGGTCGATTTCGAACTCGGATGTCGAAAACCGCCGGAGTTCCGACTTGATGTGAGATAAGACATTTTATCGGATGAGCGCGGTGCCGAGATGTCCTTTATTTCGGATAACGCACACCGCTTAATACGATCTACAAAAGGCCGATTAGACCTTTCGAGCGATATTCCTTAGGTCGAACGGCAGATAAACGCATCGATTCGAATGGTGCATCTCTCAGGCACCGCTCCAGCGCAAAGGATTAAAACCGACAAAGTCCGCTGGAGGAAATCGACAACATATCATTTAGATTGTCACAGCTGTGTATTTGAATACAGTTAATAGAATTTCCAAAAAAAACACTCACAGGTCTGCATTTCTATTTTTCCTTTTACTCACTTCTAGAACCCCGTATATATATATATATATATATATATATATATATATATATATATATATATATATACGGGGAAACCTATTATTTTACTGCGCTTAAGAATAATTATTGTCATTTTCCTACTTTGCAATTTGTTTTAACCGAGAAAACGACACAGTGTCCATCGAATATTTTTATCGAGTCACTAACTAAAAGTACCGGATGAAAATTTTCATCGTCAGTTTTTCAAGAATTTTACGCAGAAGAAACGGACTTATTAATATTTGAAAATTCTTTACAATTCGATATTGTAAAAGCGTCGGACAATTTACAACTAGAGTTAATTGATTTGCAATCGTACAATGTATATAAAAATAATTTCGACGAAAATAATTTAATCGCATTTTATTCGAATCTATCGGAAAACTAATTTCCCAATTTAGGAAATTTATGCGAACAAACATTTTCGAGTATGAATTTCATAAAATCAAAATATTTCATCCGAGGTTGATGGATGAAAATTGACAAAACTTGTCGAGGATCTCAGCATCCCAAACACGACCGGACTTAAACGAATTATCAAAAAATATATTAATGAATGAATAATATTTCACTTATACATATGTAATTGGAATTGTATTTTCTTTTTTTTCCCTTTTAAGAATTGTAAAATTTTTGTTCTCCGACATTATTGTTGTTACGGCGTGTCGATAAAAAATAAATTTTTTCTATATTTATTTTTAATAATATTTATACAAGTATACGTGATATAAAAGCGCTATTTAAGTTAGATTCGAAATGGCCCGCCGTCCGAAAAAAGTATTAGAATATTAGTATCACGGAAAGTAAATAAACTTTTCCAAAACCTTGTGCCGCGTTGTGTTCCATTCTCTGAATTTATTCGAAACGAAGCGCGTTTTATTTTTTATTTTTGCTTCATTCTCTATTTCACGAACCTTTATTTAATCCCTTTGAAATATTTGAAAAGGGAACAGAATATAACGGTCGAAACAAATAGTTGGATATTTAACGACGATTCAAATGACAGAAAAAAGTAATAGATTTTTATTGGACGAACTAAACTCAAACTGTAAAAACGGCCCTCGAGGACACAAGCGGATATCGGCAAATGCACAATTGCGCTTTTAAAATAAGGAAAACAAAAACTTACGCCGATTGAAAGTTCATTGTATTTGCTGCGTTCGATGACGGTGAGAATGGCCCTGTGACCCGATTGTAAAGCTTTCATGCATTCGCCGAAATCGGGGAATGAAAAGACTTTTCATCATTTATTACCGGCAGGCCGCTCCGTATAAATTCTCTGGAAAGAGAAGAAAATTTAAAATGTTTTACGACGATAAATTATACAATTAAATAAAGTATAAATAAACTATTAATCCCGTTTTTCTCCGCTTCATTTAGGCTCAATTAATTACACCTCGCCGTTATGTACTCCTCGCACATTTTGTACACACTGTCAATAATATTAGGCGCGTAAAGTTAAAAAGAGGGAGAAAGATTTCAAAACCAGGTTTAAACGATAAATAATTACTTTACAACAGTGTACTTGGTAACAAAATTCAAACAGTAGTCGAAAATATTCGGGAAATAAACAATCTTTGTTCACTATCCTGTGTTTCCTTTTGGTCGGTAGTGATTACGCTTTTAAATTAAATTCTACGAAATCCAAACTTTACAGTCAAAATATTATAGGAGAATGTCAGCAGCCGGCACTGCTGCTACATATCGGCAAAAGGAAAACTGTACGATCAATACACAACGATTAATAATACTGAGCGCGGTATGAAATTATTTTTAAAACCTATAATTATACGTAGCTGACAATTTTAAAAAGGCTAGTCTTTTAATATATCCGACTGTAAGTTGCTTGAAATGAAATCTAAACTAGGTGATCACTGGAGTATGGCCAAAAAACACAGTCGGACAGCTAGTTTTCCTCAGCTCTTTCGAAATACTTATAAATATGGAAAGTTAAGAGAATCGTCCCGACAGTGTAAGGTAAATTATTGTACACAACAATCAAAGGGGTGAAGGAGGATTCTTGTGAGAAAATATGAAAATTAAAGCTTCTGTAAGCCCCAAACCTGCCCACATGTTTATAACCTACCTTTGACATTTCTTTTAGGCTGGGTTCGTAAAATTTTTTCAATATATTTTCAGAATTAAATTTTGACGGTCTAACAAAAATACCAAACCTTGTGAGAGGAGACGGAAACACGAAATCTACGGTATCCCATCTTTTTCCCGGAATTTATATTTTTCGACGCCCAACTATATACGAAAATGAATAAACGGTAATAATAATATAAACGAACGATACGAATGTGAAACTTTATGATCCACAGAATCGGAATTTCCTTCTTCTTCGTCCGTCCGTACGCGTATTCAAAATGTATTCCGTTTCTCGGCTCTTTCGGGTGGGAACAAGCCCGAAAATTATTGTCGAACAAATCGTTCAATACCACTTATATTGTGTACAAAAGTTATATGCATTTTCGGTAGAAATTATTCAAATTTAAATCCGAGTGTATAAACCGCCTGTAGGTGGAGTGGTTGTCGGCCCTGCCGCTCCGGGCGCTGCTGTCCGTGTCCGAAACGGCCGACTAAACGAAACTTATTTATTGGACGCATATTTAAAATAACTCTAAAATAATTTCAAATTAATAAAACGGCTAAAATCACCCCGAAAATTCTGTTTATTTTTTTCATTTTTTTCTTTTTTTAATTTTTTTTCCTTTTTATCATATTTTTCAATTTTTATCTTTTTCTACGGTTTCATCACTGTCTTTTGTTCTTTTTTTCTTTCCTTTCTTTTTTCTCATTTTTCTCTTTTTTTTCTTTTTTCCCTAAATTTTACTACAACTCAGCAATCGGAGTACATCGTATTTGTCGAAATTACTCTTTCAGTTTTACTTTTCGGCGATTGTGACAATATACAATAATAATTCTTTTGATACCGATTGTTCGAATGTATCGAGGTTAAGGGTTTTACAATTTTTCGGTTCGGGGGCCGCGGTTTTTTAAATTCCTAATTTCCGGTCGAATGAAATCTACGAGAGGTGAATATATTGGCCGAGATAACTTTTTCAGTTTTACTCGCCGCCGATTGCGACAATATACGACGGATTGGAAAGCGTCCAAGTTAAGGGAATATACGTTCTGACTTTCTTTTCCTCTCCGCGAATCTCAACTAATTTCCTCGCCCTATAACAATTGGTAATTTTATTGGTATAAAACCTGGACGGGGAAAATAGTTTGTTAGAGATTTTGTGTTTTGCCGATTATGGCTAATGCTTTTTGTTTCGACGAAATTTACTCGGCTCTTGTTGAGGGGCTGGCGCGGTTTCCAACTTGAAAGGTTATTTTAACATTTAAAATTACCGCACGATAGGACGGAATTAAAAATAAAACGGCCTTTAGTTGAGTTTGGAATTTCTATCAGTTATAATATATATATATATATATATATATATATATATATATATATATATATATATATATATATAATATATATATTTCAGTTTGTTTGCTCGCTATGATACTCATGCCAATATTTCTATTGAGTTCAATGAGAGATTTGATACTCCATTTGATATTATTACTCCTGATACTGTATTTTTTGTAAACCATTTACAGAAAACCGATTCAATAATCTACATACATATTTGGTTTTTAATCGGTTATACCGAGAATGTTCTACTTTCGAACATTAATAGATATTATATTACTAATATAGATTGAAAAAAGGTTTCGATTGTAAATGAGGTGGAGACATTTTGTAGTTATAAATTTTAACATTTTATATATTTCTGCACGATACGAAAAATACAATACCTCGGACAAAATTAAAAATAAAAGGAGCGTTAGTTGTGTTTGAAATTTGGAGAGTTTAGCATTTATTTTAATTCCGAAGAATCATTTCACATTTAATACCTAGTTCAATCGATTAACTGATAATGTTTCAATTTTTTTTCTGAATCATTTATAATAAACGCGAATAATATTATGAGACTGAGGTAAAAAAAAGTGTTGTTAGGGGCAAACATTAGAAATAAAGTTTATATTGTTTAAATTTCGATTATTTGATATCGGATTATCTGTAAATGTCCGCATTAATATTCGACGAGTAATAGCTGTTTGGTGATTATTTATCATTTGATAGTGCGTCGGGTTGAAAATGGATTTAAAAATAGTTGCAATCGCTTTTTTCAGACTACTAAATACCGGACATTACCGATACATTTTTTTGTATAATAACCAAAAAAAAAATCAAATACCTACAATAATACAATTGATTGTATCGCTTGTAAAACAGTTACGGAAAACCGATTTAATTATGTGTGCAATGTGCATACAGATTTGGTTCTCCCATTTTCTATATTTATTCCAGTTCGGAAATAAATAATAATTGCCATTAATACTCGTTAAAATGATGTCAAAGCCCTTAGTTTCTTCCATCTTATTTATTGTACAATCGACCTTTATTATAGTCTTTATTATAGTCAAGTGAAGAGAGTGATTTTGCGTATGAATGAAGAAGAATGAGTGTGAATTTCTTTCAATTCTTTGGACAAATAAAATAAAATATAAACTAGTACTTAGAGATTCATTGCTCTATACGGGGGTATATAAATCGATAGACAATTTTAAACATATTTCTATTTCAAAAACCTTTAGATAGATATAATTTTTGGATAAACATTTTCTTAATTAATGTATACAATTTTGTTCTCAAATGTTTTATACGAATCCCAGTTTAGAAATAAAAGCAATCGTCATTAATATTTAGAAAATGTGAAAGGTAAAATATAACCTGGTTCGTGTGTGAAATATTTGTAAAATGGATTTGAAAGTAGTTCCAAATAAATTTTTGTACCACAAAATACTAGACATTGATGACATATTTTTTTTTAGATAATTATTTCTGTTAATTATTTACGAGGAAAAATATTTAAAAGCGATTTCAATCAGTTCGGATAATCTATAACGTCTGGTTATTTTTATAATTGGACAATAAATTTGTTAAATATTTCAATTTATAAAACACTCAAATTTCTTGTAACCGCCACTGAATCATTTTCTCCCAACGACAGAAGTTTTGATCTCATAAATTAAATCCCGACTAGTTGTATTAATGCTATATATTATACTAATTTATAATCAAGTATATTTTATACTACTTAGTGAAAAAACTGATCTGTTAGTAATAGGTAAATGTGATCCGTTAATAATTTTATTAATCTGGATCCGAATGACTAACAACATCACTTATAAGGTGGGGCTTATAAATATACAATAAATGTTAAAAATATTTCAATTTAAAATACTTTGGAGCTCTGCTAACTGAATTTTAACCCATTCCAATTTTTTCCCTAAGACAGATTTTTTTTGTCCTGTTAATTGAAACCCAGTAATTAGTTATAATAAATTAATACTGTATATAGGATAATAATTAATAATCACCCATATTTTTTGCTATTGTCAGCCAATGTCTATGTTGTGGCCAATCATAAATCCTTTTTTTTCTATAATCTGGCTTATTCAGCCAGAATTTATTGTGCTTACACTAAATATATAGTTAGGGTAAAATAAATTTTTTTTTAAACTAGCCCTTAAAGGGTGGCAATAAACTGTGACAATTGTGAATGCAAACTTCCACCCTGTTTCTCGAGCAAATACAAATACATATTCTTTATTTTCAATGAATACATTTAGTACATCTTTTAACACACACACACACACACACACACATAAATGTCACATGTTTACACATATTCAGGCCCAGAGGCCTTATTTTCAGTTTAAACTGACAGAAAAAAAGATGCACTTTGCCGCGAATCGAGTGAAATGTCAAATTTTATATTGTGTTGAACAGGCCCAGTTTACGTTAATCTAACGTTAAGCTACAGACTGACATAAAACATTAACTAACGGTGTGTCGGTTTGTCCTCGGGATCAATATTGATATATTTT
Source organism: Lethocerus indicus (assembly GCA_019843655.1). Classification (NCBI taxonomy): domain Eukaryota; kingdom Metazoa; phylum Arthropoda; class Insecta; order Hemiptera; family Belostomatidae; genus Lethocerus; species Lethocerus indicus. The sequence goes on from JACDQD010000129.1 coordinate 57,459, forward strand.
CTTGGCGTCATGTTTAATATACCGGTATAAAAAAACCAGATTTTACAGTTTGAATACTGTAGATTTCGTGCATTTCTGTTTCTGTTTCCAGAATATATATATAAATATATCCAGAATAGTGAAAGTCATTACAGAATCCAAATTTTTGTTTTTATTTTTATATTAGAATACAAAATTGCCATTTTATATATATATATATATATATATATATATATATCTTTTCTTTTTAGAATCCGACGGATACTTCGACACCAATTGGCAACCTCAGGGTAAGAAGATGTCAAAGACAGCAGAAAGCGAGGAATTGCAACACGAGACAAAAACCACCGACACTATGGTCTTATTATTATTATTATTCTCTTATATCGGATTTTTTATATGTATATATATACTTTAAAAAATCCGATATAAGAGAATATTAATAATAATAATAATAATATATATATATATATATATACTTTATTGTTGTCGACAGTCGTTGCTTTCAATTAGAAAATTGTTGACACTTTAACCATTTTCCGCAGATATTCTCCCTGTGTTTTCTGTATATATATATATATATATATATATATATATATATATATATAAATATTTATATTTTTATACATTAGATTTAATAATTTAAAATTATTAATATAGCAACCAATTCCCCGGCTCTTACGTCCCTACATTTGTGCAATTTCTAAAAAAAATTCTAAATAAATGCTTATTTTTTTCACCCGACTTTACGAAAGAATTATTAATTTCAATCTATCCGTAGTATTAAATTGGATAAATTAAATATAATAAAAGTAATAATGGCGGCTAATATGACACTACCGACAGTATATTATTTAGAACTTAATAGAGCCAACTTCCTTTTATTTGAGCGTAGGCCGAATAGATTATAAGCGCTATATTGGTAATAAAAAATAAAATAAATATTTCAACCCGACTTAATAAAATTTCAATTATATTTTTTCAAGTCCCAATTTCAAATTCCCTAATAACACAATAGCGTTAATACTATCTACCGTACAGTGAGATACATTTTCCGAAGTTTAAATAATTTTCAATATCCGATGGATGGTGGGGGTTCTTTCTAGGTGTCTCCAGTTTGATCTCCGATTACTCCAACAATTATTGAACATCAACTCTAATAGTGTATTTTCCAATTTAAACGTCGCATATGTTCTATAACGAGAATCGTGGGTTTGAAAATGTGAATAATAATTAAATAATTGCGGAATTCACCACAACAAGCGGCGATGTACATACTGAGTGGTCCAAAAATGTATCCACTGTTTAAAAGTCCATAACTTGCAAACTGCTTGACTGAGTTGTCTCATTTTTGGTAGTGTTGTAGTTTTTGTAGTTCCGGCAATTGCGCCATATTGCGTTGTTCTGTCAGATGAGAGGCGGCGGATAGTCAGTGTTCTGTTGTGTGTCAGTTGTACCTTGAGTAACGGGGCCGGCGCAAGGCTTAGAATTGGATGAAAGGAAGTCCAGTTTTGAATTGGTATTTTAAGTACGAAAACATTAACGAGGTTAAAAACGGCGATGGCGAAATGAATATCAAACAGAGCCAATATTCCAAATGAACACGTTGCAGTCAGTAGTTGGTGCTGCATCGTTTCTTCGATGCATCGCACTATGATATATCTTCAAGTTGGACTTTAAGCTACACTTTCACCAAAAATAAGACAACTCAGTCTCAATTAGTTTGCAAGTTATGGACTGTTAAACGGTGGATACATTTTTTTGGACCACTCTGTATATTAATAGGGGTACCCGAAAGTAATCGACATTTTGACTATGGAATTCATTTGAATCCACCTACAGCTATGATATATCTTCAAGTTGGACTTTAAGCTACACTTTCACCAAAAATAAGACAACTCAGTCTCAATTAGTTTGCAAGTTATCGGACTGTTAAACGGTGGATACATTTTTGGACCACTCTGTATATTAATAGGGGTACCCGAAAGTAATCGACATTTTGACTATGGAATTCATTTGAATCCACCTACAGCTATGATATATCTTCAAGTTGGACTTTAAGCTACACTTTCACCGAAAATGAGACACAACTCAGTCGATCAGTTTGCAAGTTATCGACTGTTAAACGGTGGATACATTTTTTTGGACCACTCTGTATATTAATAGGGGTACCAGAAAGTAATCGACATTTTGACTATGGAATTCATTTGAATCCACCTACAGCTATGATATATCTTCAAGTTGGACTTTAAGCTACACTTTCACCGAAAATGAGACACAACTCAGTCGATCAGTTTGCAAGTTATCGACTGTTAAACGGTGGATACATTTTTTTGGACCACTCTGTATATTAATAGGGGTACCCGAAAGTAATCGACATTTTGACTATGGAATTCATTTGAATCCACCTACAGCTATGATATATCTTCAAGTTGGACTTTAAGCTACACTTTCACCAAAAATAAGACAACTCAGTCTCAATTAGTTTGCAAGTTATGGACTGTTAAACGGTGGATACATTTTTTGGACCACTCTGTATATTAATAGGGGTACCCGAAAGTAATCGACATTTTGACTATGGAATTCATTTGAATCCACCTACAGCTATGATATATCTTCAAGTTGGACTTTAAGCTACACTTTCACCAAAATAAGACAACTCAGTCTCAATTAGTTTGCAAGTTATCGACTGTTAAACGGTGGATACATTTTTGGACCACTCTGTATATTAATAGGGGTACCAGAAAGTAATCGACATTTTGACTATGGAATTCATTTGAATCCACCTACAGCTATGATATATCTTCAAGTTGGACTTTAAGCTACACTTTCACCAAAATGAGACAACTCAGTCTCAATTAGTTTGCAAGTTATCGACTGTTAAACGGTGGATACATTTTTTTGGACCACTCTGTATATTAATAGGGGTACCAGAAAGTAATCGACATTTTGACTATGGAATTCATTTGAATCCACCTACAGCTATGATATATCTTCAAGTTGGACTTTAAGCTACACTTTCACCGAAAATGAGACAACTCAGTCAATTAGTTTGCAAGTTATCGACTGTTAAACGGTGGATACATTTTTTTGGACCACTCTGTATATTAATAGGGGTACCAGAAAGTAATCGACATTTTGACTATGGAATTCATTTGAATCCACCTACAGCTATGATATATCTTCAAGTTGGACTTTAAGCTACACTTTCACCAAAAATAAGACAACTCAGTCTCAATTAGTTTGCAAGTTATCGACTGTTAAACGGTGGATACATTTTTTTGGACCACTCTGTATATTAATAGGGGTACCAGAAAGTAATCGACATTTTGACTATGGAATTCATTTGAATCCACCTACAGCTATGATATATCTTCAAGTTGGACTTTAAGCTACACTTTCACCAAAAATAAGACAACTCAGTCTCAATTAGTTTGCAAGTTATCGGACTGTTAAACGGTGGATACATTTTTGGACCACTCTGTATATTAATAGGGGTACCGAAAGTAATCGACATTTTGACTATGGAATTCATTTGAATCCACCTACAGCTATGATATATCTTCAAGTTGGACTTTAAGCTACACTTTCACCAAAAATGAGACACAACTCAGTCGATCAGTTTCCAAGTTATGGACTGTTAAACGGTGGATACATTTTTGGACCACTCTGTATATTATTAGGGGTATCCGAAAGTAATCGACATTTTGACTATGGAATTCATTTGAATCCACCTACAGCTATGATATATCTTCAAGTTGGACTTTAAGCTACACTTTCACCAAAATGAGACACAACTCAGTCGATCAGTTTCCAAGTTATGGACTGTTAAACGGTTTTGAACGGTTTTGGACCACTCTGTATATGTCAGCTTTCAGCTGACATATCTACGCGTACAATCCACTGTCCCATTGTCTCTCTTCTAGGTTCCATCTGCGATAATCAACTCTCAATACTGCACGTCGACATTAACGTATAATAAATACGTACTGAGTAAGTAATTGCGGAATTCACCGACGACAAGGGCGTCGTACACTATTTTAAGTGCGTCAGTCACAACATCTACGCCACGGATAAACAGATCGGTCGATGTAATTTTATAACCGAATGTTTCAGACAATAATAACGTTATCGGAGAATCTTATCTGTGCACTAAAAAGTGTGTACAACGCTGCTTGTTGTGCTGTGAATTCGGCAATTGCATTAGTTGCCGAACCCACTGTGTGTGTATATATATATATATGAAATTTTTTTGGGGGGCGATAATTATGTCGTTTTTAACTGACCCGTTTTGTGGTCTGTGGCGAACGGTTGGAATATCGTAGAGATTTCTTCGTGTTTCCGTCTCCTCTCGCTGCTAGACTGGGGTTTTCGGCCGTTCGCCATCTTCAGTAGCGCCCTGTGTCACTGTCACTTTTGGGGCACTTTGGATGTTTTTCCTGGGGGGCGCATCCTCACTGTGTCACTGTCACTGTCATATATATATATATATATATATATATATATATATATATATATATATATATATTAGAAAAGTAAAAGTGCATCGGTGGGATATGTGAATTTCTCTGTACAATTTTTGTGTACAAATGACACAGTGCAGTGAGGATGCCCCCAGGAAAAACATCCAAAAGTGACTGACACAGCGCTACTGAAGATGGCGAACGGCCGAAACCGGAGTCTGGCGAAAGACCAAACTGTTTTGGATAAAGCTTCATTATTACTATATACGTCGAGGATGTCGAGTCACAAATAAATAATAGCGAAATTCTACTCGTAATTGTACTAGAATTGTATAAATGACTCGTCGATAGAGTTGTTATGTCGGTATTCTGAAATTATTACCTCGAAATAACGATTTTTTAACGATCCAATTTATTATAAAATTTTTTTGATTGGGATAAATAGATTCATTACGGCCTCGGTCGGATGTAAATTAATTATCTGGAATCTGGGACGTTGTTAATTATTAATTAATTAATTAGGTCGAGGACAGTCGAGGGCGTAACGCCGAATTTCGCCAGACAGTGACTCACGATGCTACTGAAGACGGCCACCGAATTGGACACAGTAACGCCAAATCTACTAACATTGACTTTATATATATATATATATATATATATATATATATATATATATATATATATACATATTAGGGGACTGGAAAGTAATGTCGTTTTCTTACGCTAAATACAAACACATAAATATTTTTTAACGAGTCTTTATTTTTAATCAATAATGTATTCCCCAACATTGCCAATAACCATTTTTTTTTGAGTAAATTTTCAAACCCCGATCGACAAAAATTAATCGGTTTTTCGGCAAAATATCCCAAGAGACGGACATTTTGGATATAATCCAAATTTGCAAATGTTTTACCCGAAATTACCCGATTTGAAATTGGAAAACAGCCTTTTTCGGTAGGTTCCTGGTGTTTCTGTCTCCTCTCGCTGCCGGTTTGTCGTCTTTTGCTAGACCGGTTTTCGGCCGCTCGCCATCTTCAGTAGTCACTTTGGATGTTTTCCAGGGGCATCCTCTCACTGCCCACTGTGTCACTTGTGTGACACAAACACTACAGTGTACAAGTGACGGTGACACAGTGGCCAGTGTAGAGGTTGGCCCAACTGACACAGGGCGCTACTGAAGACGGCGAGCGGCCGAAACCCTCCGGTCTAGCGAGAGGAGACAGAAACACCACGAAATCTCTACGATATTCCAACCCCTCGCAGACCACAAAACAGGTATATTGAACCAATTTTTTGGCATTTCCGGTCCCCTAATTTATATCTGTATATACAGAGTGGTCCAAAAATGTATCCACCGTTTAACAGTCAATAACTCTCAAACTAATTGACGGAGCTGTGTCTCATTTTGGTGAAAGTGTAGCTTAAAGTCAAACTTAAAGACTGTAGGTTTTCGAAATGGTCACCGTTATTAACATCCACACAGAAACGACGACTGGTCGTCCAGTTGAAACAACTGGACAGTAGAAGAAACGGATGCGGGGAAAGAAACCAGCCGGGCTCAAATATCATGAATATTAACAAAGATAGTGAAATCATACCGGACCGTCCGGGACTGGTGCGAAATTCGCAAATTATAATCTGTCGCCTCGAACAAATCGCCAAGTGCACGATTTGACCAATTCCCTCTCGGCAGGGGCGGGCGTGTCGGACAAGGTCGAAAAGACAAAGAGGGAAATGACCGACAGAGAGGACGCGGAAACGGAAGGGAATTTGCTCGAAGGATGTGGTTTTCGGGAAGAACGCCTGCCGGTGCAGGAAAACGGATCGGCGCTATCCGGGGCCGTATCGGGTCGTACGGTTGTTAAAGAGAAACCGGGTACGACTGGAGAGGGCCGACAACCCCGACAATTCGGGGAGCGCCCAATAAGGGGAACAGTCCGCCGACGGATTCCTGATCTCGATCGCCGAACATTGTAAATAGTTAGGCAAAAATAAGATTTTACGTTAATTTAAATTTATCTTTATTTTGTCGTTAATTTTTATTTTATTATTGTACGAGCATCGTTCCTGTGCTTAGAGTGGAGAAGACCGGCGACAGGAAGAAGAGAGGATGCGAGTGGTCACAGGCCGAGGAGGAACACAGAAGAAACCCTGTCCCCGAACTTTAGATCGTAAGGAACATAGAAATTGTAAATAATCCTTAACAAGGGGTTTGTTAAATCTGGGGGAGAAGTGAGAGGGCGGCCGGGAGCCCAAACAGTATTAGTTACTAGCAGTATCCCTGTTGTGCGTTTCAGTTTTACTCTTATACTTCGGTATCGTTATAGTTGGCTTAATTTCCTGTATTTCTTGCAATAAAGTTTGGTGTCTTTTTAAAACGCGTAAATTACACCGCAAGATTTGACTTATATATATATATATATATATATATATATATATATATATATATATATATATATATGTGTACATATACAAAAAACAGCGAGTTACTTACGGCCTATTGGAGGCCCTAATAATAAAACGGAATATATATATTACGCCGAAATATTTTTGCTATCGGACATCAGAATTTTATATATATTATTTAGAAATTTAAAAATAATATTCAAAATATTCGGTGGTATCGGGCGGTGGGACGGCAATATGGCGGCAGTCCCAACCCTGATCTCTCCGCCGGTGACTCGATTCGAACTTTTTCCCTTAAGTCCGTGGTGTAAGTCGCGGTTTTTCGGCATTTTCGTCGGTTGCGATTTTCTGGGAAAATTTTCCAGCCACGAGATGAACGATATCGGCCCGCCGCCGGCCAACTCCGCCGACCGGTCACTACGGACGAAATCCTCTTCCACCTCACCGGCAGGCCGGAATCGCTGCAGGTTTATTTCTATTTATTTAAAATAATTGTAATCCTTTAAATTCCGTCGGGAGAATTTCATTCGCGACGAAATTTGACCTCTGGACAAGGTTGGCCTTTCCCCACCCCAACCCAACTGTTGGTTGGAAGGTTATGAAAGTTCCGGTTATAGCATCATATGGTTTTATCGTTCGAATATTTCAGTTTCAGATATGGATATCCGAACTGGTGCAGAAAGGCGCCTTAATAAGTCGAATCTGCGATAACTTCTGGGAGGAGGTGGAAATTCTCCCCCACTTTCTATGTATTTATATTTATATATTTATGTACACATATGAATAATCGTAGCTAATGGGGTATATTTGCAGGGTACTTTCGAATCGATTAAATTTAAGGAAATGTGTTTCGTTTCGGTCACAAAATCGATGAGACCGTAGCTGTTTCAATAGAAATTCTCCACTTTCTATATATTTATATTTATATATTTATGTACACATATGAATAATCGTAGCCTAATGAGGTATATTTGCAGGGTACTTTCGAATCGATTTAATTTAATGGAAATGTGTTCGGTCACAAAATCGATGAGACCGTAGCCGTTTCCAATAGAAATTCTCCCCCCCGTTTCTATATATTGTATTTATATATTTATGTACACATATGAATAATCGTAGCCTAATCAGGGTACTTTCGAATCGATTTAATAAGATGAGAAGCTGAAATGTACACATATGAATAATCGCAATTCACAATAGAAATTTCCCCTGTAGCGTTTCAATAGAAATTCTCCCACTTTCTATATATTTATATTTATATTTATATACACATATGAATTTAGCCTATGAGGTATATTTGCAGGGTACTTTGAATCTTTAATTTAGGAAATGTTTCGGTCACAAAATCGATGAGACTGTAGCTGTTTCAATAGAAATTCTCCCCATTTTATATTTATATTTATATATTTATGTACACATATATAATCGTAGTAGGTATATATACTTTCAATGGGGTACAAAATTTGCAATAGAAATTCTCCCTTTCTATATATTTATATTTATATATTTATGTACACATATGAATAATCGTAGCCTAATGAGGTATATTTGCAGGGTACTTTCGAATCGATTAAATTTAAGGAAATGTGTTTCGGTCAAAAATCGATGAGACCGTAGCCGTTTCAGAAATTTTCTATATATTTATATTTATATATTTATGTACATATGTAATCGTAGCCTAATGAGGTATATTTGCAGGGTACTTTCGAATCGATTAAATTTATGAAATGTGTTTCGGTCACAAAATCGATGAGACCGTAGCTGTTCAATAGAAATTCTCCCCACTTTCTATATATTTATATTTATATATTTTGTACACGATATGAGATAATCTGAGCCGTTTCCAATAGAAATTCTCCCCTTCTATATATTTAGAGTATTTATATTGAATCGATTAAATTTATGGAAATGTTTCGGTCACAAAATCGATGAGACCGTAGCTTTCAATAGAAATTCTTCTCTATATTATATTTATATATTTATGTACACATATGAATAATCGTAGCCTAATGAGGTATATTTGCAGGGTACTTTCGAATCGATTAATTTATGGAAATGTGTTTCGGTCAAAAATCGATGAGACCGTAGCTGTTTCCATAGAAATTCTCCTCCACTTTCTATATATTTATATTATATATTTATGTACACATATGAATAATCGTAGCCTAATGAGGTATATTTGCAGGGTACTTTCGAATCGATTAAATTTAAGGAAATGTGTTTCGGTCAAAAATCGATGAGACCGTAGCTGTTTCCAATAGAAATTCTCCCCATTTTCCTATATAGAAATTTATATATTTATATATACATATAAATAATCGTAGCCTAATGAGGTATATTTGCAGGGTACTTTCGAATCGATTAAATTTATGGAAATGCGTTTCGGTCAAAAAATCGATGAGACCGTGACGTTTCCATAGAAATTCTCCTGTTTTCTATATATATTATATATATATTTATATATACATATAAATAATCGTAGCCTAATGGGGTATATTTGCAGGGTACTTTCGAATCGATTTAATTTAAGGAAATGCGTTTCGGTCAAAAATCGATGAGACCGTGGCTGTTTCCAATAGAAATTCTCCCCACTTTCTATATATTTATATTTATATATTTATGTACATATGAAATAATCGTAGCCTAATGGGGTATATTTGCAGGGTACTTTCGAATCGATTAAATTTAAGGAAATGCGTTTCGGTCAAAATCGATGAGACCGTAGCTGTTTCCAATAGAAATTCTCCCCTGTTTTCTATATATATGTATATTTATATATTTATATATACTTACATATAATAATCGTAGCCTAATGAGGGTATATTTGCAGGGTACTTTCGAATCGATTAAATTTATGGAAATGTGTTTCGGTCAAAAATCGATGAGACCGTAGCCGTTTTCAATAGAAATTCTCCCCACTTTCTATATATATATTTATATATTTATATACACATATAAATACCTAATGAGGTATATTTGCAGGGTACTTTCGAATCATAATTTAAGGAAATGCGTTTCTAAAAATCGATGAGACTGTAGCGTTTTCCATAGAAATTCTCCCCGTTTTCATATATGTAAATTATATATTTATATACTTATAAATAATCATAGCCTATATATTTGCAGGGTACTTTCGAATCGATTAAATTTAAGGAAATGTGTTTCGTCAAAAAATCGATGAGACTGTAGCCCGTTTCCAATAGAAATTCTCCCCCGTTTTCTATATATGTAAATTTATATATTTATATATACTTATAAATAATCGTAGCCTAATGAGGTATATTTGCAGGGTACTTTCGAATCGATTAAATTTAAGGAAATGCGTTTCGGTCACAAAATCGATGAGACTGTAGCTGTTTCCAATAGAAATTCTCCCACTTTCTATATATTTATATTTATATATTTATGTACACATATAAATAATCGTAGCCTAATGAGGTATATTTGCAGGGTACTTTCGAATCGATTTAATTTAAGGAAATGCGTTTCGGTCACAAAATCGATGAGACTGTAGCCCCTTTTCCATAGAAATTCTCCTCCACTTTCTATATATATTATATTTATATATTTATGTACACATATAAATAATCGTAGCCTAATGGGGTATATTTGCAGGGTACTTTCGAATCGATTAAATTTAAGGAAATATGTTTCGGTCAAAAATCGATGAGACCGTAGCTGTTTCCAATAGAAATTCTCCCCGTTTTCTATATTATATATTATATATTTATATATACATATGAATAATCGTAGCCTAATGGGGTATATTTGCAGGGTACTTTCGAATCGATTTAATTTAAGGAAATGCGTTTCGGTCAAAAATCGATGAGACTGTAGCCGTTTCCATAGAAATTCTCGTTTTCTATATGTAAATCTATATATTTATATATACTTATAAATAATCGTAGCCTAATGAGGTATATTTGCAGGGTTGAATCGATTAAATTTATGGAAATGTGTTTCGGTCACAAAATCGATGAGACTGTAGCCCTTTCCAATAGAAATCGTTTTCTATATATATAAATTTATATATTTATATATACTATAAATAATCGTAGCCTAATGAGGTATATCAGTGGTACTTTCAGCAATACGTAACTGAACGAAGTAATGTTTCGGTCACAAAATCGATGAGACCGTAGCTGTTTCCAATAGAAATTTACTTTTCTATATTATATTTATATATTTATGTGTACACATATGAATAATCGTAGCCTAATGAGGTATATTTGCGGGTACTTCGAATCGATTTAATTTAAGGAAATGGTTTCGGTCAAAAATCGATGAGA
>JACDQD010000130.1:0-65808 GCA_019843655.1 Lethocerus indicus
TGACCACTGTTGACCGAATATGGGACAAATCGGGGACAATTTTCAAAAAAAAAATTTTCAAATTTTCAACTTTCCTTTATAGGGCAAGTGTATCTCACTTTGGGACCACTGTGGACCGAATATGGGACAAATCGGGGACAATTTTCGAAAAAAAATTTCAAATTTTCAACTTTCCTTTATAGGGCAAGTGTATCTCACTTTGGGACCACTGTGGACCGAATATGGGACAAATCGGGGACAATTTTCGAAAAAAAAAATTTTCAAATTTTCAACTTTCCTTTATAGGGCAAGTGTATCTCACTTTGGGACCACTGTCGACCGAATATGGGACAAATCGGGGACAATTTTTAAAAAAAAAATTTTCAAATTTTCAACTTTCCTTTATAGGGCAAGTGTACCTCACTTTGGGACCACTGTGGACCGAGTATGGGACAAATCGGGGACAATTTTCGAAAAAAAAAAATTTTCAAATTTTCGACTTTCCTCTATAGGGCAAGTGTACCTCACTTTGGGACGACACCAACACTGAAGTCCATCGTGTTTCATTTTCTCGAATCTGTACCCAAAAACTTTTTTGTCTTTTTTTTCGGTCCCAAATACAACAAATAGAGAGGAAAATATAAATTTTTAAACCGTCATTTAGTTATTTGTAAGTTGCCGGGTTGGTTGATCCCGTTCTGTATTTGGTCCAGTTCCAAACGGGCTGGCTGGAATCGGCCCTAATTGCAGACCCTTTTCTTATACTAGACCCGCCCCCTCCCCCTCCCGGTCTATTTCTAGACAGTTTTTTGGGGCCCTCCTCTAGACCGGTAGGAGGTAGGAGCATGATTGGTACCGGCCCAATTTTATCACGGTTCAGTCGATTTCTATCACTATCAGATACTACTTTATATATATATATATATATATATATATATATATATATATATATATATATATATATATATAGAATATAGAGCAGAGTCGTCTACTCCAAATCTGTATCCGCTCTGTATACACTTGCGAATGCGCTACTGAAGACGGCGGACAATACGGAGATATTCGAGTATGGGCGAAGTTTCGACGACCGCGCTTCGCCAATAAGACTGGACACGGGGGATGGGGGCGGTTGACGAAATTGGCCGAAGATAACGAAGGGAGGGAAACGACAAGAAAGGATGAAGAGATGGGGAGGGGTACGGAGTGGGGTAGTGAAGACGGCGAACGGCCGAAACCGTCCGTCCCACAAATGGCACAAATCCTGAATATGAGTTACGCGCCGTTTCACCCCCCACCCCCAACAGTTTTTCCAGACAGTTTCGCCCCCCCCCCCACCGCCCAACAACCCCGTAAAACGGAAAATTTGTCAGAAATAAACAGCGGCGGCGGTGGTCGGCTGTTGCCATGGTAGGGCGGGCGGGGTTGCCAGGCGACCCACCCCCACCCCCAACCGCCCAGACACGTCCCACCAAACAACCACAATCGATATTTTCCCATCGCCGACGCCCCAGATCTGTTTGTCAACGCGTCAAATCTCCCTCTCTGTTGCGTCTAGACGCCGAATTTCGATACGGCCCTCCAGATTATATAGTATATATATATATATATATATATATATATATATATATATATATATATATATATAACGGTCATCTCGATTGGACAGGTCCTCAGGATGAAAATTTCCCTGGCGGTATTGGGTTGTTGCGCAACTGGCAACCGGTCATGCGGCTGGCTGGCTGGCTGGCGGCTGGCTGGCGGCTGGCGGCTGGCGGTCGGCCGAAGCCAGACCTGTTCTCGGCCGGTTGCATAACGCCGGCTTAAATACCGACTGGGAATGCGAAACGGTTTCAGGAGGGAGGGTGTTCTCCGACCGCCCGGCCACCCTTCCCTTTGGTTTTCCTTCCCACTTTTTGGTTTTCATTTTTTTCCTTTTTTCATTTTTTCATCGTTCGTTTCTTCAATTTTTGTGTATTGCACGATACAAAAATAATAGATAAGTACAGTTTGCCGGAGTGATGATAAGACTTGTGACCTTGAAAGTCCAAGCAGCTGATAGTAGTAACTGTAATTTCAAGCAATAAGTTGAAAATTTGAAAATTTTTCTTATTTCTTATTATTTTTTTTCAAAAATTGTCCCCGATTTGTCCCGTACTCGGTCCAGAGTGGTCCCAAAGTGAGGTACACTTGCCCCTATAGAGGAAAGTTGAAAATTTGAAAATTTTTTTCCGAAATTGTCCCCTATTTGTCCCATAATCGGTCCAGAGTGGTCCCAAAGTGAGGTACACTTGCCCTATAAAGGAAATTTGAAAATTTGAAATTTTTTTCGAAAATTGTCCCCGATTTGTCCCATACTCGGTCCAGAGTGGTCCCAAAGTGAGGTACACTTGCCCTATAAAGGAAATTTGAAAATTTGAAATTTTTTTTTTTTCGAAAATTTGCCCTGATTTGTCCCATACTCGGTGCAGAGTGGTCCCAAACGGAGGTACACTTGCCCTATAAAGGAAAGTTGAAAATTTGAAAATATTTTTTTTTCGAAAATTGTCCCCTATTTGTCCCATACTCGGTCCAGAGTGGTCCCAAAGTGAGGTACACTTGCCCTATAAAGGAAAGTTGAAAATTTGAAAATTTTTTTTTTCGAAAATTGTCCCTGATTTGTCCCCATACTCGGTCCAGAGTGGTCCCAAAGTGAGGTACACTGCCCTATAAAGGAAATTTGAAAATTTGAAAATTTTTTTTCGAAAATTGTCCCGATTTGTCCCATACTCGGTCCAGTGGTCCCAAAGGAGGTACACTTGCCCTATAAAGGAAATTTGAAAATTTGAAATTTTTTTTTCGAAAATTGTCCCCTATTTGTCCCATACTCGGTCCAGAGTGGTCCCAAAGTGAGGTACACTTGGCCCACGAAAATGGTACAGATTGACACTTTTCCCTCTGAACTTATACACTACTATGTTATATAGGGGTATACTGGTATACCTGGGCTATACAGGGTGAGGCATGCATACTTCTGACTGTATATAGAGAGAGAGCGGTCCTCCTATTTATAGTCAGTCAGACAGGGAGGGAGGGAGGGAGGGAGAGAGAGAGATAGAGGAGAGAGAGAGGAGAGAGAGAGAGAGAGTGAGGGAGAGAGAGAGAGAGAGAGAGAGAGAGAGAGAGAGAGAGAGAGAGAGAGAGAGAGAGAGAGAGAGAGAGAGAGAGAGAGAGAGAGAGAGAGAGAGAGAGAGAGAGAGAGAGAGAGAGAGAGAGAGAGAGAGAGAGAGAGAGAGAGAGAGAGAGAGAGAGAGAGAGAGAGAGAGAGAGAGAGAGAGAGAGAGAGAGAGAGAGAGAGAGAGAGAGAGAGAGAGAGAGAGAGAGAGATGAGGGAGGTAGACTATATATAGCCTCCCTGTGGGGACACAGACAACAAAGAGGAAATCATTGTTGCGTAACAGGTCCAACAACAACGGAGCGAGTTCCTCCCTCTCTCTCCCCCTTCTCACCCCCCTATTTAAGATTATTCTGTTTATTACACTCGCCGAAACTATAAGCGTCGTGCCCACCCGAAAAATGCCCAAAGATGAGAAGAATCAGCAATTATTTAGTTGCCAACCCGATATAACTGTACAACAACCGAATATACAACAACAATAATTGTATATAAACAACTGTATAAGGGATGAGTGTGTCGAATTGGTTTCATAATGTTATGAAATATCGACAGTTTTACGATAGGCTCGTCGATACATCGTCTTCCGTATTGCATCGATAGAGCGTATATATATATATATATATATATATATATATATACGAGGTTCAAAATGTATCCACCGTTTGACGGTCGATAACTCGAAACTAATTGATCGAGTTGTTCATAGTGAAAGCTAAAGTCCAACTTAAAGATATATATAGCTGTAGGTGTTCAAAATGGTCACCGCATTATTAACATCCACAGACAGAGACAGAGACAGAAAACAAGATGCCGGCCCAACTGCACTGTTGACTGCACAACGTGTCCAGTTCAGGGGGATATTTGCACGTGAATATGTAGGATGGATGGATTCTCCAATATTCATCCAATGTGGGTGGCTTTTGTCGATGCAGTCAAGTCGATGCAGTCGGCGTGCTGCTGCTGCTGCAGTTGGGCCGGCATCGTTTCTCTGTCTCTGTCTGTCTGTCTGTCTGCGGATGTTAATAATGTTGTGGACAATTTTGGAACGCCTACAGCTGTATACAGCTTTAAGTTGGACTTTAAGCTACACTTTCACCAAAAATTAGACACAATTCTGTCAATTAGTTTCCAAGTTATGGACTTTTAAACGGTGGATACATTTTTTTGGACCACTCTCTGCCTATATATATATATATATATATATATATATATATATATATATATATATATTAGTGTACCCAAAAGAAATCCACAATGTGATAAGATTCATTTTGGACTTTGAGGACTTATTCAAGTTATTGGACTGTTAAACGGTGGATACATTTTTGGACCTCCTCCCCCCGGTATTATAGTACATTTAACCCCTATGGATTTTTTTAACAATATCGTCGCTATAAAAGCCGATATAACTTCAGGCTGCACTCAACTTCATTCACTGTCGGACTTCGGGACACTGCACTCGGGTTGACTGCACCCCGAACTGCAACACAACACTCTGGGCACATTCACAACCTGTCACTTTCACTTTCACTTTCACTCAGGATCGGGGTTCTGGACAGCCCTTCGGGATGTCCCGTCGGGGAGGATTTGTCCCCGAATTTATTCCCACTGATTATTTACTCCAGAATTTTTTTTTTCCTCAGAAGAGAACCTTTTTCGAATGAGAATCTCCCACAACTACCCCCAGTTTGGGGGTGGTGGTGATGGTGGGGGCCAATGGTATTTAGGGGGGCCGTAAACCCCTGAGATCGAATATAAACCCATATTTTTTTCTCCCCCAACCCCTTTCTCAGACCGAAACAACGTCCGAATTTTTTGTACTAAGTTTGAGAATGAAACCATTCATTTTCTTCTGTTTATCTGCCCTTATTGACGGCGAAAAAAACCCCAGTATTCGACGATTATTTCGACGTACGGGTATTTTTTTTTTCACCACATTCATAATGGCCCATTTGACGTATCCTCGCCCGTTGAAATTTCTCCCCCAAAAAATTGTCAATTGTCGATACAGCGACAAATTTCGAAAATATTTTCTCGGGGAGTGAGAGGGAAGGTTACGATTATTATTATTATTATTGTTGGGGAGAGGACGCTCGCTCGGGTATTTAAAAGGGGCTGGTGACGTCACTGGCGGCTGTGACGTCACGGATGGAGGTGGGGGGGAGAGCGCCGGCTGCGGCCGCCAGGGGCCGCCACCAGTACTGGCCCCGTACAGTACCTCAGTACAAGCCCGGACGCGTACCACGTCCCATCGGTCCTATAATATATATATATATTAAAGTGCGCGTAATTTACCACCGAAATCGGAATTGTGAAGTGTTGTTAAACTTTCTGAAAAAAAAAAATATATATATCTCTTGGGATTATCGCCGTTTTTTGCGACGCGGATATGATGATGCCGCCCCCGGCGACGACGACGCCGACGCCGCTGCCGCCGCCGCCGCCCCCGCGCCGCTAGACAGGACACGTCCCGCCTCCAGACCAGTGAGTTAACAGAATTCCCCCCGCCCCCGAAATTATCCCCGGGAGAAAACTACGCGACAACGCCCCTGCCTCGTGGCCCCCGGGATAGGCCGCCCCTCCCCCCACCCCCACCCCATATAACGTCATCAAACCAACACCCATATTAACCCAGATATAGCCCACACACACACACACACACGTCCTTTATATTATCACCCACTTCCTACGGGATAGAAACCCCCACCCCCGGACAGCTTATTATAGTCCTGAAATTTAACCCCACCCCTCAACACAAATGCGGTATCGACGAAACAGGAATTCCGTACACACCTCTTGAAGGGCCACACACACACAGACAGACACACAACTCGTCGGTCTATCCGGTTGTAACGCGGGCGCAGTAAGTAACATTACGGTGTTACTACACTGTAGAGTGGGCCTAACGCACGCAGTACAGTAGGGCGTACAACAGCACAGTTTAGGAACAAGGGAGTGTGCGTGTAAATTGAGGAACGTGAATAGACGAGTGGAGGAGGAGGAGGAGGAGGAGGAGGAGGAGGCGAGAGGAGAAATCACTAATAGAAAATAGACCCGGAAGAGGAGGAGGAGGAGGAGGAGCAGGAGGAGGAGGAGGAGGAGGAAGAGGAGGAGGAGGAGGAACAACGTAACAAAGATGGTGGACAGCCGATTAGAGGGGGATTGGAAACGCTGGAGAATGCCAAATGACGGTCCTGCCAAATATCAACCTGAACATAAATCATCCCTCCGGAATATATATATATGTGTGTATATATATATATAGATGCGTTTGAAAATCGATGTATCGTTCGGGACGTCCCGGAAAGCCCAATCGATGTTGGGGGCCGGGGGTGTGGGAAAATGCGGCATTTTCCCCAGGTCGGAAAATCTCCCCTCTCTCACCCTCTCCTCCCTCTCTCCTCCCTCTCCTCCCTCCCTCTCTCTCTCCCTCCCTCTCTCTCTCCCTCTCTCCCTCTCTCTCCTCTCCCCTCCCTCTCTCTCCCTCTTACCCTCCCTCCCTCTCCCTCTCCCTCCCTCCCTCTCCTCCCTCCCTCCCTCCCTCTCCTCTCCCTCCCTCCCTCCCTCTCCTCCCTCCCTCTCTCCTCTCATCCCTCCCTCTTCATCCTCTCTCACTCTCACCCTCCCTCCCTCCCTCCCTCTCTCTCCTCCCTCCCTCCCTCTCTCTCTCCCTCCCTCCTCCCTCCTCTCCCCTCCCTCCCTCCATCCCTCTCAATTTATAAAATCGATATTTTAATCCATCCCTATACAATAAATATATACAAAATTAGATATTTTCGAGGCTGTTACAGCTCTTGGATATGTCACTGACAGACAGTGGTTGTGTAGTGACAATTGGTCTCTGATTGTTACTCTGTGGCCCTAAAAAAGAGTTACGCAAAAGTATTTATTCTCTTATGTACAGTCGGGGCCCGTCTTCAGTAGATCGTAGCCGAATCTCGTCTCTGCGGGCGTCGTAATTAATTGAAAGCGGTTTCAAAAAATAAAAATACAATTTCGTTACACTGCATCGGTCAGACCGTTCGATATGTTGTAGACGGTGCGGAAAACCTTTTCAAATTCCCCTTTTTGCGGTCCGCCACCGGTGGGGGACTACTGAAGGTGGCGAGCGGCCGAAAGAGACAGAGAGAGAGAGAGAGAGAGAGGAGAGAGAGAGAGAGGAGAGAGAGGAGAGAGAGAGAGGAGAGAGAGAGAGAGAGGAGAGAGAGAGAGAGAGAGAGAGAGAGAGAGAGAGAGAGATACACAGAAAACTTTATTTTTCTACTCAATTATTGAGATCTGGAATTATCGTATTTTGTACAGGGAAGAGGACTTAAATGGCACTGGCACTATATATATATATATATATAGGCGCATCCACCGATTTTTACAGCGGTGACGTCACTGACACAGCGGATATTCGATGTCTGTTGACGGGAAATTTTTCACCAGTCGAAACGTGAAAATGTGGGGAAAAAAAAAACTTTTTTTCGACCTCAATTGACGCGATTAATCGGACAATTGTACTCGCCCGATTCGAGTAATCGTATCTGTTTTCTCGGAAAAACTTTTCAGATTTTCTCCAGTATCGGGGGGCGGCGGGGGCGTCAAGAAATTGTGTCCAATTGGGGAGGGGGTTGTTTTGCACCCGACTGATGATTTTTTGACAATTTTCACTGATCGATCATCATCATCATCGCGTAACAGTCGAGAAAATTAATTAATTTACAAAATCGATTATAACTGCGTCGTAATTATGCGCCCGAGATGCGTAAATCTTGGCCCCCTCCCTCCCCCTAATAGTGACGTCATTATCCCCGTTCGATGGGTGAAATTTGTGTCACGGGCGACAAAAAAACACAAAGACGCGTCTATAGAAACGGAAATAAAACCAACCGTCTTCAGTAGCGTCGCGGCCGATCGCTCGCGCCTGGCGGCGCTCCGTATTGAAAACGGCCGTACGCCGTCTTCAATAGCACAATCGATGACGTCGTCAGACTACTGTGTCCGTTACGTCATCTCTGCATCTCCCCCCCCAAACACGTCATCGATCCGCCTTCAAGTGCTGCTCATCCGTCTCTTTAAACATTATTTATTATACGGCATTTTCTCAACTTCTGTTTTAATTAACGTTTCAATCGGTTTTATTCAATACACGTTCGGCGCCATATTTTTCAAAAATGTACGGTACCGTTTTTTCGACCTACAATCTCTTTAAGTTGATCGATTTTTCCGCTAATTTTTTCTTCTCCAAAGTCCGAAATTTGGTCGTATTTCGACACTGGACGACAGTTTATTGTAATCTATTTTTTTTTTTTAGACCTAATTTCTATTTGTCGTCCCGTTATCCGAATCGACAGTTCGTAACGTCCGACGAGAGATAATAAATTTTTTCATTTGTAATCAAATTAATAATTCTCGAATCGTGGTTTAGTTTTTTTCGAGTGCATCTCAAATATAACACGAAACTGTGTCCGGAGAGAGAGAGAGAGGGAGGGAGGGAGAGAGGGAGAGGGAGAGAGGAGTTGGTTCATAAGTCCAGATCGACGACTAGATAAGACGTTTAAACGCGTGTAGAGACTGATAAGATGAAAATTACTGAATTTTTTCAGTACTAAAAATTGTAGCGTCGCAGGTTCGTGTAAACGGTCAAGAAAAAAAGTGCATCCACCCTCTTTAAAAGTCCACAACTTGCGAACTGATTGACGGAGTTTTGGTAGTTCTCGAATTTATAGTTGGGCCAATCGCCGCCCCGTACAAGAATTGTACGGGGCTTATCTGGACGGGGGAAAAATCAACCGGGAAGACGGATAAGAAGCCGTAAGAAGTATCCCATAATACATAATTGACGTGCAAATATCCCCCGAACTGGACACGTTGTGCAGTAGTTGGTGGTGCAGTCGGGCCGGCATCTCGTTTATGTCTGCGGATTTTAATAATTTTGACAATTTCGAACGCCCACAGCTATACACACCTTTAAGTTGGACTTTAAGCTACAATTTCACCAGAAATTAGAGACAACTCTGTCGTTTAGTTTCCGAGTTATCGACCGTTAAACGGTGGATACATTTTTTTGGACCACTCTGTATATATATCACCGTTGATTTGAAGCCGTATTTTTGGACGTTTCTTGCGCGTCAATTTTCAGAAATTTCAGAACATTAACTGATTCAGAATTTCAGTATAATAACTCTTTGTTTTTATTTGTTTAAATCGTATTCCTTTGAGAAACATTCGGCTGGAACGCAGTGCAGCGTCTCTACGATTCAGTGACGTCACCGGGACCGCGTGTGTGACGTCACGGCCTCCTAGCGCCGTGTAGTGGCGTTAATAAAACGTTAATAAAAAAACATTTTTTGGCCCGTAATCAGATTCTCACTCTCGCTTTCCCCTACCGAAAACCGTCTACAGACAGCGTAGAGATTTCGCCTCCTCTAACGACCGGTTTTCGCCCTTTCGCCGTCTTCAGTAGCGCGCCTCTTCGCTGTCCAAACGCCCGAACAGCGCGTCGATAGTGTTGTTACTACTGCTACTACTGCTGCTACTGCTGAGCGTCAGTAAGCGACACTTTTGACAATATTGTAATTGCGCCGATTGCGCCGCGAAAGTTGTCCCGTGACGCAACGACGTCACTAGCTCTGTTACGTCATCACTTTGGGTCCACGTGTTTGGGTGTGTGTGTGTGTGTTTGGAAAATGGAAAAATATAGCCGGAAAATACTGTCTATTATTTATTATAAGCGTGTTTTATTGAACTTTTTTTTCATAAATTAGAACGATTAATTGCGGTCCGCGTCGTACACCTGCGATTCGAAAGGTGAACGCTGTTTCTTCGCCACAGATTTTAAATTGAGTTTATAAAAGCTTTAAACTGGTAGAAAAAATAATTCACAAACTAGAAATCGTTTTTATTGGATTGGGACCCAATTTTCTCCAACCGGGATTCGAACCCCCACCCCCACCCAAAATTAAGTGAAAACTCTCGATAACTTGAGTCGGACTCAAGTGACACTTCAGTCGCACTTGGTTTCGGCTGCACTCTTAGAATTATGAACACTTGACTTGAAATTTCGCGCAGTGAAATACACTTGACAACGTTCTACTTTCAACGGAGTAACTGTTCGAAATCTGCAATGTTGTATTTGTTTTGTATCTGGCTGCGTTGTTGCCCAGAACCCCCCACCACCCCGGACCTTGGCAATTGGCACGTGTTGCCCCCCCCCCCCACCATCGGCATTGGGCGTCGGCACGCGCCGCCACGTCCCGCCGTGCCCGATAAGCGTTTTATATATATAAATAATATCCAGAATACGCGGGGACAATTTTCAAAAGAAAATTTTCGACTTTCCTTTAATAGGGCAAGTGTACCTCACTTTGGGACCACTTTGGACCGAGTTTGGGACAAATCGGGGACAATTTTCGAAAAAACAAAATTTTCAAATTTTCAACTTTCTTTCATGGGGCAAGTGTATCTCACTTTAGGACCACTTTTGACCGAGTTTGGGACAAATCGGGGACAATTTTCGAAAAACAAAATTTTCAAATTTTCGACTTTCCTTTATAGGGCAAGTGTAGCTCACTTTGGGACCACCGTGGACCGAATATGGGACAAATCGGGGACAATTTTCGAAAAAAAAATTTTCAAATTTTCAACTTTCCTTTATAGGGGCAAGTGTAGCTCACTTTAGGACCACCGTGGACCGAATATGGGACAAATCGGGGACAATTTTCGAAAAAAATTTTCAAATTTTCAACTTTCCTTTATAGGGCAAGTGTAGCTCACTTTGGGACCACTCTGGACCGAGTATGGGACAAATCGGGGACAATTTTCGAAAAAAAAATTTTCAAATTTTCAACTTTCCTTTATAGGGCAAGTGTAGCTCACTTTGGGACCACCGTGGATCGAATATGGGACAAATCGGGGACAATTTTCGAAAAAACAAAATTTTCAAATTTTCGACTTTCCTTCACTGGGCGAGTGTATCTCACTTTGGGACCACTCTGGACCGAGTACGGGACAAATCGGGGACAAAAAATGTATATTTAGTTTGGATATAATGAAATGTTCAGTTGGTTTAGCGAAATTTTCATTTTTCACTCGGCAAAATTATCAAAATCTTATTCCGATACTGCTGTTCTCGATATTTGGCGCTCGGTCGTTTTGCTAATCGGCTGCGTAAATAATAACACGGCTGAAATGGGTAAATGAAAAGTATTTCAGTTTATCTGGAACGCAGAAAAGAAAAAAGAAAAGAAAAAAAAAAACCTGTAACCTTCCCGGAGGGGGTGCGCACGCGCAGTTTCAACGACCCGTTCTCAACGACCCGTTCTCAACGTCCCAATGACCTACTGACGATTTCCCCACTCAGCGAGATTAATCAACGCCCAAACGGACAATATTTCCAGTACAAAATTGTATCGGAGAATAGAGATTTTTGTATTCCAGCGAAAAATGTATTTGTATTAGATCGGCTTAGATATTTTCGATACAACAGATTTTGTATATCTGTCGGTGCGATTCGCTATCACTAACGGCCCACGGTGGTCCCAAAAGTGAGGTACACTTGCCCTATAAAGGAAAGTCGAAAATTTGAAAATTTTTTTTTTTCGAAAATTGTCCCCGATTTGTCCCATATTCGGTCCAGAGTGGTCCCAAAGTGAGGTACACTTGCCCTATAAAGGAAAGTCGAAAATTTGAAAATTTTGTTTTTCGAAAATTGTCCCCGATTTGTCCCAAACTCGGTCCAGTGGTCCCAAAGTGAGGTACACTTGCCCTATAAAGGAAAGTCGAAAATTTGAAAATTTTCTTTTTCGAAAATTGTCCCCGATTTGTCCCATATTCGGTCCACGGTGGTCCCAAAGTGAGGTACACTTGCCCTATAAAGGAAATTTGAAAATTTTGTTTTTTCGAAAATTGTCCCCGATTTGTCCCATATTCGGTCCAGAGTGGTCCCAAAGTGAGGTACACTTGCCCTATAAAGGAAAGTCGAAAATTTGAAAATTTTTTTTTTCGAAAATTGTCCCCGATTTGTCCCATATTCGGTCCAGAGTGGTCCCAAAGTGAGGTACACTTGCCCTATAAAGGAAATTTGAAAATTTGAAAATTTTGTTTTTCGAAAATTGTCCCCGATTTGTCCCATATTCGGTCCAGAGTGGTCCCAAAGTGAGGTACACTTGCCCTATAAAGGAAATTTGAAAATTTGAAAATTTTTTTTCGAAAATTGTCCCCGATTTGTCCCATACTCGGTCCAGAGTGGTCCCAAAGTGAGGTACACTTGCCCTATAAAGGAAATTGGAAAATTTGAAAATTTTTTTTCGAAAATTGTCCCCGATTTGTCCCATACTCGGTCCAGAGTGGTCCCAAAGTGAGGTACACTTGCCCTATAAAGGAAATTGGAAAATTTGAAAATTTTTTTTTTCGAAAATTGTCCCCGATTTGTCCCAAACTCGGTCCAGAGTGGTCCCAAAGTGAGGTACACTTGCCCTATAAAGGAAAGTTGAAAATTTGAAAATTTTTTTTCGAAAATTGTCCCAGATTTGTCCCATACTCGGTCCAGAGTGGTCCCAAAGTGAGGTACACTTGCCCTATAAAGGAAATTGGAAAATTTGAAAATTTTTTTTTCGAAAATTGTCCCCGATTTGTCCCATACTCGGTCCAGAGTGGTCCCAAAGTGAGGTACACTTGCCCTATAAAGGAAATTGGAAAATTTGAAAATTTTTTTTTCCGAAAATTGTCCCCGATTTGTCCCATATTCGGTCCAGAGTGGTCCCAAAGTGAGGTACACTTGCCCTATAAAGGAAATTGGAAAATTTGAAAATTTTTTTTCGAAAATTGTCCCCGATTTGTCCCAAACTCGGTCCACAGTGGTCCCAAAGTGAGGTACACTTGGCCCGTAAACATTATTTTTTTTTGTTTAATAATGTCTCCAACACTATAAGACGATTGACACAGCTATTTGAAATTAATTTTAATATTCCAATCGACTGTAGTTCTATAGTTTATTGTAATATTGTGTCGAGCGGTCTGAAAACAGGTTGGTACGAGGCGCGCTCCGCTCCAGTTACGAGGTCATGGACACTGGCTGTGAGGCACAAGTTCTCTCTCACCGAATCGGCTAAAAAATAACCGGAGTTTGTTTTAAGTTTCGCCGTCTTCAGTAGCGCGAAGACTTCGAGTGGGGGCTTTGGGACTTTAGCGTGGGGTTGCAGTTGGGGTGGTTGGGGTTTTGTGTCCTGTTTGTGCTCTACACGTGTCACGTATACTTGTGTTAGTTGCCCTCCCTCCCCCACCAGACGCTACTGAAGACGGCGAGCGGCCGAAACCGGCGGTGAGAGATATTGTGTACCGTTAAGAAGAAGAGTGAGTAAACACCGAAAATAATTGATGACGTCAATCGCGTTATCGGAATCGGCGAACCGCGCACTTTCCGGTCTTCAGTAGTCAACCGATAAGAAACCCTATCTCTATTCTCGCAACTGGAGCGCGTCGCGTTTTTCGCGACGGTACAATTCGATATCGCGTCAAAGACGTCGACCGAACCGGGGTCGTTGAACCGCTCTCTATATCTTTATTATTACAGAGAAATATTACAATGAAAGACCTAAAATACGGCAAAGAATCTTTATTCCGAAGAAACTGCTAAATTACGATTGTGTAACGGCGTCCCGGCGCCGACCCGTTGCGGTCTCCGAGACCGAATGGAGAGAACAGAAACGGGCGTAAACTGAAAAATATAAACGTCGGAAAGATTAATTTTTAGGTTTTTCGGCCCGAAATCGAACCGAAAATGCGGTTTTCAGGCCGAAAAAAGGGTTTTCGGACGAAAAACGGGCCTGAAATAGAGATTTATAGTCCGAAAAATGCGGTTTGTCGGCCGAAAATCGACCCAAAAATGCGGTTTTCAGAACGGAAAAAGGGGCTACAAATAGCGATTTATAGTCAGAAAAATGCGGTTTTTAGACCGAAAATCGAACCGAAAATGCGGTTTTCAGGCCGAAAAAACGGGTTCTTGGACGAAAAATGGGGCTGAAATAGCGATTTACAGTCCGCAAAATGCGGTTTTTAGGCCGAAAATAGGATATTTCGGTCATAAATCGACAAAATACGGTTTTTAGGTCGAAAAATGAGGTTTTTAGGCCGAAAATAGGGTTTTTCGGTCCAAAATCGACCCAAAAATTCGGTTTTTAGGCCGAAAATAGGGTTTTTCGGTCCAAAATCGACCCGAAAATTCGGTTTTTAGGCCGAAAAATGCTGTTTTCAGGCCGAAAAAACGGGTTCTTGGACGAAAAATGGGGCTGAAATAGCGATTTACAGTCCGCAAAATGCGGTTTTTAGGCCGAAAATAGGATATTTCGGTCATAAATCGACCCAAAAATACGGTTTTTAGGTCGAAAATAGGGTTTTTCGGTCCAAAATCGACCCGAAAATTCGTTTTTTAGGCCGAAAATGCGGTTTTAGGCCGAAAAACGGGTTCTTGGACGAAAAATGGGGCTGAAATAGCGATTTACAGTCCGCAAAATGCGGTTTTAGGCCGAAAATAGGATATTTCGGTCATAAATCGACCCAAAAATACGGTTTTTAGGTCGAAAATAGGGTTTTTCGGTCCAAAATCGACCCGAAAATTCGGTTTTTAGGCCGAAAAATAAGGTTTAACGACCAAAAATCGACCCAAAAATTCGATTTTCATGCCAAAAAAACGGGTTCTTGGACGAAAAACGGGCCTGAAATTGCGATTTATAGTCCGAAAAATGCGGTTTTCAGGCCGAAAAAAGGGGGTTTCGGACGAAAACCGACCCAGAAATGCGGTTTTCAAACCGAAAAAAGGGTATTTCGGCCAAAAATCGACCCAAAATTCGGTTTTCAGGCCGAAAAAGGGTTTTCGGACGAAAAATGGGCCTGAAGTAGGGATTTATAGTCCGAAAATGCGGTTTTAGGCCCGAAAATACCATTTTCGGCTAAAATCGACCCGAAAGTGCGGTTTTCGGGCCGAAATAGGGTTTTTTGGACGAAAAACGGGGCTAAAACAGCGATTCGTAGTCCGAAAAAGGCAACATTCGGACGCTGTCGCGTCCGCCCATTTAGGATATTTAGGATATTCCGTTGTAAAATGCAGCCGAATTGAACCTATCCTTATAGTCTTTTGTAACTCGAGAAATCGGGAGAAATTCCATTATCCGATGGCGGCCTGCCAATTAATCGGACTGTTTATCCGCTGTTCGTGACGACAACAATCCAGCCGATGACGTCATTCGGCGGTACTAAATCTGAATTAATTCCTGGATGGGATGAAAAAAAAAAAAAAGAAATCTCTCTCAAGAATTAGCAGCACCGCACTCTTTCTTTATCGTCCTCTCAATTTTTTCGGCGAATCCCAACTGTAAATATTCTTCGTATTTTCCTTATTCGTATTATTTCCTCTTTGGCCGCTCCTCTGCGATTTGTCCCAGACCGACCGACGAGGACAAACAGTCTGGCCACACTGTCCCAACAAAATATTCCCATATATTTCCCCCACCGAGTTTCTTTCAAAAATTGTTACCCCTAAACGAGGATATAAAATAAAACCTCCGTTTCTGAAGAACGGCGGTGTTCGTTATTTTTTTTTTCCCCCCGACAAAGCTCAGTCTCGTAGCGCTCGATTTTATCCGCTTGTAGCTCGAAAGTTGTTAGCTCCGTATCGACCCTATTTCTTGGAAATAGTAAAGAAGGTTTTGGGTATAATATAATATATTTTATTGGGAAAAATTTTCTCTCCTCTATCTTTCTCAAAGGAGCGAAATTCTACGGGAAAACTGCACAGTTACAACGAGTAGCGATTCCATTTTTTGACCTGACAAATAGATCAAAGATATTTATTATCTTTTGTGGCGTCGTTCTGCCTCCGGTCGGGGGCTCTTTTATTTTTATTAATTTTGTTATTTTTCTGGCGCTTTCGGCGGGATGAATGAACTTGCGAATCGTCGCCGGAAAGTGGAAGTGGAAGCGGCGGCCATTGGGGCGGGTGTCATGGCAACGCCCCGCTTCTATGTCCCAATATAACCACTTAATCCTGAATCAAACTGAAGAAACTGTAATAAAATACAAACCTAGGATATTTTCAAATAATTTCGCGAAATTACCTAATTTTTTTTCTTCACTTTTTTTCACCCGAATATATATATAAAAATTATCGATATATAAAATGACGTCTAAATCCAGAAGGCTGTGCAAACCTCCATGTTTGTTTTCCGGTCCGCCGGCCACCGTTTTTTTGCCACTCTATTGTTGTACAATACAGAAACAACTGTTGTAATAATAAAATTGCGAAAATATTCTACCGACGCACGGTGAAACGCTGGTTTTTTTTAGTCGACGGAAAAAAACGAAAAGAGGAGAAATA
This sequence comes from Lethocerus indicus, assembly GCA_019843655.1. Classification (NCBI taxonomy): domain Eukaryota; kingdom Metazoa; phylum Arthropoda; class Insecta; order Hemiptera; family Belostomatidae; genus Lethocerus; species Lethocerus indicus. The sequence goes on from JACDQD010000130.1 coordinate 16,491, forward strand.
TTTTCCGACTGAAAATATACACTGTCGAGACGAGTGTATTTCGTCTCTGAAACTGATTAATCGCGCAAGCTCCTTCGGCGATGCGGCGTCGAAAGTACATTTCGTATATAATATTATTGTTGAAATTATTTTTTTTTCAACCGGCTGAAAACAAAAAAAAACGGAATAAAAGGTATCGCTGACCTGTGTGGCCTTGCGGCGCCGTCTCGCGTTCCACATTCTTCTCGACGGCCTATTATAAAAATATATATAAAATATAAAAGAGAGCCCCCTACTTATATTAATAATAATAATAATAATGTCAATACGTGTAATTTCGTAAAAATGTGATTCTAATTTCTCTCGTTTTCTCTTTCTGTTCCCAGGTAAGTCCGCAACAACGACATGTCGTCCTCTCACAGAACACTTAGGATTATCGAATATTGCCGTTTCGACGATTTTCATGTACGATTTTCGCGACGAGAAAAGTAAGTGTTATAATGTGTAATATGTTGACACGAAAGGTCGAATTACTACATACGTATTTATATATTCGTTGGGTGATACGTGAGAAATTATTACGGCTACGTTTAAAATTTAAATTGCCGCCAAATATTTTTTACCTTCCACGCACAAATAATAGAATTATTAGGGAAGCTGTTGAAATATTTTCAATTTTTCAATACGCCATTATTCGGCGAGTGCGGTTCACGTTGGTACCACTGTCCGACCCGACTGTGGGACAAATCGGGGAAATTTTTTGAAAAAAAAAAACGAAATTTTCGATTTTTCGACTTTCTTTTATGGGGGGGGGGGCAAGTGTACCTCACTTTGGGACCGCTGTTGACTCCGAGTATGGGACAATTCGGGGGAAATTTTTTGAAAAAACGAAATTTTCGATTTTTCGACTTTCCTTTATAGGGCAAGTGTATCTCACGTTGGTACCAGTGTTGACCGAGTTTGGGACAAATTGTGGGAAATTTTTTGAAAAAACGAAATTTTCGATTTTTCGACTCTCCTTTATAGGGCAAGTGTATCTCACGTTGGTACCAGTGTTGACCGAGTTTGGGACAAATTGGGGGAAATTTTTTGAAAATACAAAATTTTCGATTTTTCGACTCTCCTTTATAGGGCAAGTGTATCTCACGTTGGTACCAGTGTTGACCGAGTATGGGACAAATTGTGGGAAATTTTTTGAAAATACAAAATTTTCGATTTTTTCGACTCTCCTTTATAGGGCAAGTGTATCTCACGTTGGTACCAGTGTTGACCGAGTTTGGGACAAATTGTGGGAAATTTTTTGAAAATACAAAATTTTCGATTTTTTCGACTCTCCTTTATAGGGCAAGTGTGCCTCACTTTGGGACAAATTTGTTTCATGAAATGTACTCCAGAAGCTCTACAGTTTGAGGCCTCTCTATCTCTCTCTCTCTATCTATATATATATATATATATATTCCCTCAACTGACTTAGTCACCAACTTCGTCGCCTTATATAGTCAACTTTCGGACAGCAACTCTCCTACCTTTCTTCCTTTATCCTCTCATCGTTCCCACTATATTATACAGTAGGGAAATTTACCTTTTTTAAAAAAAAACATCGGCAACACTGATGTTACTTACAGCAGTAGCAACAGTAACAGTAATAATAGAGGAGGCTTTCCTCCCTAATTGTCTCCTCCGCCATATTTGGATCACGTGACCTTTTTTCAGGCTTCCCAAAGTGACGTCAGTGGGCAGGCTCTGGACTCTGGTTGGGAGAAATTTAAAAAAAAAATTTTACAAATCCGTCATTTCGTTAAATACAAAAGAGCGTTTAATTGTACAAATTTTGGTTAACGAAATGGTAAACAGTTTTAACGCCGTTTGTAACAATACAAACAACGCAATCTGTAGGCGAAATTCGCAACCAATTACGCCGTTGCAAATATATATATATATATATACAGAGTGGTCCAAAAAAATGTATCCACCGTTTAACAGTCGATAACTTGCAAACTAATTGATGGAGTTGTCTCTTATTTTTGGTGAAAGTGTAGCTTAAAGTCCAACTTGAAGATATATATAGCTGTAGGCGTTCCAAAATTGTCCACCGCATTATTAACATCCAGAGACAGAAACGATGCCGGCCAACTGCAGCACGAATTCTGCACGACGTGTCCAGTTCAGGATATTTGGACACGAATCTGGGCAAGCATCTGTAAAATCTCGTTCAACAATACAAAACAGGTTGTTGTTTGTATCGCCGCGTAACGCGCTCCATTTGTACTCGACCCTAAACTATCGCGGCTGTCGTCGGATTGTATTTTTTTATTTATTTTTTTTTTTTTAAATACGGTTGCCGCCGACTTTACAGCAAGAATTGTGGCGTTAATTTTCGGACACCCGAATTATATTAGGGTATTCCGTGTAAATAAAAAAAGGTATATATTTATTTCTACGGTCGCGAAAGTTGTATCAGTGATATTTGTCCGGCCGAAGTTGGCACCGCCGAAGGTGGACCCCGCTTAATTGGGCCAAACTCTGCTGCGACAAACAACATTTTGTTTAAAGGCGTAAATAATTTTTGATTCGGTCCTAATTTCAATAACGCCCGTGGAAATTACTCAACACGATGTTACGATTTTCAATATCTATTATTTCTTTTGAAATACCTTAAATATTTCTTAAATACGTACAGATCTTCGTTGTGTATTCACCGTTGTATCGAACAGTGGAATTTCATAAAAATGCCGTACCGAATTTATTTAACGGGTGACAACGATAATAGAACAGAGTTTTCCGTCTAAATATAGTTTTTATACGTTGAAAAACATTCATATCTATTGTAGGTAATAAATAATCAACGCTATCATAATGGCATTGTACGGCGACGGTCGGTGTCGTTTTTCAGCACAAAATTGAAACGGATTTTTCCCATTCAAAAAACTGTATTCCGACCGAAAACGACTGTCTCGAACCTGTCTAGTTATAGACGGTAATAGCGATATTTACTGCGCATTTTTTTCCAGAATTACTAAAATTATGTTGGACTATAAAATAGACTTTCTGTTTTTCTCGGTTCGTCTCTGCAATCGGTTTGTGGGGGAAAAAAACAATTTTCGCATTTTCTCCGATAATACCGTTCTGTATCCACTTTGTAACAGTTTTTTTTTCTTTTCGTTCGGTCTATCTGCATATTGTATATTGTGATGGCAGTGAAAAAAAATAATGGAAGGTTATCGGTGTGCGTTAGGTTATCCCGGGGTCAGGTTATCGCTTCCGGACTCGGGCCGCGTCATTCGATACAGAGTTTCGCGGCGACTCCGCCCTCGACGAAAATGTCGAAATTTTCGACTGAATATAATAAAATAAAATACTCGGTAAAAAAACCCCGAGAAAATGTATATTTCTGCGGTTGAGACGGACCACAGTTGATCTGTTCTGTTGGCGCAGCCGCAAGCTTTCACCTGCGACCCAGAAAAATTGGAAATTCGGGACACGGGAACACTTGAGCAGGCCGACGCCTCAATCTCAACGCCCCCAATATATATTCCATTGTATTTATAATTTCACATCGGTTTAACGACCCGAGGTACACACTTGCCCTATAAAGGAAATTGGAAAATTTGAAAATTTTTTTTCCGGAAAATTGGTCCCCGATTTGTCCCATACTCGGTCCAGAGTGGTCCCAAAGTGAGGTACACTTGCCCTATAAAGGAAAGTTGAAAATTTGAAAATTTTGTTTTTTCGAAAATTGTCCCCGATTTGTCCCAAACTCGGTCCAGAGTGGTCCCAAAGTGAGGTACACTTGCCCTATAAAGGAAAGTTGAAAATTTGAAAATTTTTTTTTCGAAAATTGTCCCCGATTTGTCCCAAACTCGGTCCAGAGTGGTCCCAAAGTGAGGTACACTTGCCCTATAAAGGAAAGTTGAAAATTTGAAAATTTTTTTTTTTCGAAAATTGTCCCCGATTTGTCCCATACTCGGTCCAGAGTGGTCCCAAAGTGAGGTACACTTGCCCTATAAAGGAAAGTTGAAAATTTGAAAATTTTTTTTCGAAAATTGTCCCCGATTTGTCCCAAACTCGGTCCAGAGTGGTCCCAAAGTGAGGTACACTTGCCCTATAGAGAGGAAATTCGAAAATTTGAAAATTTTTTTTCGAAAATTGTCCCCGATTTGTCCCAAACTCGGTCCAGAGTGGTCCCAAAGTGAGGTACACTTGCCCTATAAAGGAAATTGGAAAATTTGAAAATTTTTTTCGAAAATTGTCCCCGATTCGTCCCATACTCAGGTCCCAAAGTGAGGTACACTTGCCCTATAAAGGAAATTTCGTCTATTCATATATTTCACCCTCCGCTGTCTGTAAATCTGTCCGATTACTGTTATCTGTCGAGTAATAAAACAGTTTTGTTGTAAACAACGCCTGTTTTTTTTGTAATTTTCTGTCTCCGGTTTTTCGGTCCGTGACCCACTGACGACAGTGGGATACGCCCCACTACTTACTAATTTCATATCACTGTTTTACTTTTGTCAGTAACAATTGTTACTGACGGTCTGCAGTATTATTATCACTGTCTGCGATCAGTAACAGCGTCTATTATCGGACGAGAGGGCTTTTAAAATATATCCCTAACTAGGGCCAAATGTGTACACCGACTAAGGGTTCCCGAAGGGAGATAATTGCGGCGTTTATTGTCCCTTCCGGAAGTTCCTAATAGGAGTATTGGGCGCCTTGAGCGATCGGTTTCGGGACATTTAGGGACCGGAAATTTTCGTGTTTAAAGACGTTGAAGACCGCAATTGGCCTTTAGGAAAATCCTAAAATTCCTCCGGGAAAACTGTACCTAAGTATTCAATCCAGTCGGTATAATATTGTGTATTCGTTTCGCTTCAGAAAAGGGAAAAAAATACCCTACTGTATAGGGGTGTCCCAAAACTATTTTTTTTTTCCCTTTAAATCTGTTATTTTTTTTTACGCAATCCTAAAGTACAGAGATATAGGGTTTTGTAGGGCTGATAACAGATCGGACGAATTGAATCCAGTTTAGGCGAAAACTCTCTTATATTTCGCCGAAATTTCATTATTTTTCGAAATATTTTACGACAATTAAAACAAGTTTTTCTGTACATTTGTACTGGCCCTAAACCGTATATATATATATATATATATATATATATATATATATATATATATATATATATATACGGAGGTGGTCCAAAAAATGTATCCACTCTTTAACAGTCCATAACTCGTAAACTAATTGACCGAGTTGTCCCATTTTGGTACTTTTTGTTAGTGTTGTAGTTGGGCCAATAGCGCCGTACAATATTTTGTATTGTACGTGGGCTTATCTAGACGAAAAATCTACCGGGAAGACGGGATAAAGGGGGCCGTAGAGGTGCCAGACTTTAAGTCTGGACCTCTGGACTTAACTCCTCTACATTGGCTAACGCCACTAAAGGACGCCAAAGCCACACCACATTGGATGAATATTGGAGAACTCCATCCATCCTAGATATTCACAATGCAAATATCACCTGAACTGGACACCGCGTTGTGCAGTCAACAGTGCAGTTGGGCCGGCATCTCGTTTCTGCCGGCGGACATTAATAACAGTGACAATTTCGAAACCTACAGCTATGGCATAACTTTAAGTTGGACTTTAAGCTACAGTTTCGCCGAAAATTAGAGACAGCTCAGTGAATTAGTTTCCGAGTTATCGACTGTTGAACGGTGGATACATTTTTTTGGACCACCACCTCCACTTCAGTACACTGGAAGGATGAAAATTTTCTTCTTACAATTTTCTCCGTACAAATATACGTGCCATAAACGGGCACGAGATATAATATCCATTATCACTGTATATCAGTGTTGTACAGTCGGATATTTTCAGTCGGATATCGAAGAAATTCATCCAAATCAATGGATAGAAAATTTCCCCAAATTCTGAAGAAAATTTCTCCCGACAGAATATCAGATTCAGAGCAATAATGAATTATATATATATATATTATTCTGAATTTTTGCACCACTGTATTGAAACTCCTGTGAGCATTTTCCCGGTACACAATTGTCCAGAAACACGCTTTCTCCCCCCACCTACCCTCGTTCTAAGCATTTTCCACGTTCCTCGCACTATTGTTAGTATAATACGGAAATTTTATTGATTTGTACGGTAAATTTTTTCGTGTCTCTGCTGTATTGTCCGCTTTCGAGGAATTCCTCGCAGGGTACGAATTGAAAGTGAATTTCCGGCTCCGCAGAAATAGAATCGGTGTCGGTCGAAGAAGAAAATGAATAAGGAGAATAATGAACGGTTTTAATTTTTTTTTTTCACTGTACAAACTCCGACTTTCGTAATTATTGTGTTTACCGTAAATGTTATCTGGCGGCCGGCCGGCTGTGGCGCCATCTGCCGACAGCGTGGCACAGTTACGAAACTCTTTGTCCTAATTTCCACACCCAATGCCATCATAATATACACACTTATATATACTGTTTATTTATGTATATATATATATATATATATATATATACGAGGCTGATATGATAAATAAGCTAAATTTTACAAGCTTTGAAACAAAACTTTTCTGGATGGTATATGAAGAAATTTGATACCAAATGTATCGGACAAACTGTGCCAATTTACACATCCAATGCCATCACTATATACACTCTGATATATACTTTTTATTTATGTATATATAAACAGGAGGATGGTATGATAAATAAGCTAAATTGTACAAGCTTTGAAACAAAACTTTTCTGATGGTATATGAAGAAATTGGATACCAAATGTATCGGGCAAACTGTGCCAATTTACACATCCAATGCCATCACTATATACACTCTGATATATACTTTTTATTTATGTATATATAAACAGGAGGATGGTATGATAAATAAGCTAAATTTTACAAGCTTTGAAACAAAACTTTTCTGATGGTATATGAAGAAATTTGATACCAAATGTATCGGGCAAACTGTGCCAATTTACACATCCAATGCCATCACTATATACACTCTGATATATACTTTTTATTTATGTATATATAAACAGGAGGATGGTATGATAAATAAGCTAAATTTTACAAGCTTTGAAACAAAACTTTTCTGATGGTATATGAAGAAATTGGATACCAAATGTATCGGACAAACTGTGCCAATTTACACATCCAATGCCATCACTATATACACTCTTATATATACTTTTTATTTATGTATATATATACAGGAGGATGGTATGATAAATAAGCTAAATTTTACAAGCCTTGAAACAAAACTTTTCTGATGGTATATGAAGAAATTGGAAACTAAATGTATCGGCAAACTGTGCCAATTTCTACATCCAATGCCATCATAATATACACTCTGATATATACTGTATATTTATGTGTATATATATACATGAGGCTGATATGATAAGGAAGGTGAATTTATAATGTGAATACATTATTTTACAAGCTTTGAAATAAAAAAAAAAACATATTTTTCTGACAGTACGAAGGAATGGAAACGAAATGTATCCCCCCCCCAATATGTTGATAAATTTATATAATTTCTGTTCAAAATATGGTGTTATCACCATTTCTTTATTATTTTATTTATAGGAAACTGTTCCAATTTGCCAGTCACAGCGCCATCACTATATACACTGTGATATAACACCGTTTGTGTGTATATTTATATATACAAAAGGTTGATTTTGTTGGTCGTGTGACAAAATTACGAACCGAATTTATGCCCCCGAATGCAGAATATGTTGAAGAATAAATACAATCTTATTTGAAAATGTTGTTAACACAATTTCTTTACTACTATTTTATTTATGGACAATTTCCTATAGATAATTTTGCGCACCCGATGCCACCGCTATGTACACTGTCTATGTACGAATATATAAAAGTATATAAATGAGGTTGAATTGATGATGTAGGGTAAATTTATGAGGCGAATAATTATTGGGACGAGAACTGAAAAAAGAAATACCCATCAGAAAATTGGAAATTGTGTTGAAAAATTTTAGTTTTTTACTACACTAATCGAAACCATATTTGATATATATATATATATATATATATATATATATATATATATATATGAGTATATTATGTAGCCCAACTATTATGTGGTCGAGACATAATTCAAAATGTTCTATTTAGATCATTCCATTCAAAATTAGACTGGTAAATATAAACTGGAGAAATAAATAACTGAAGCTGGTTATATTAAGGAACGCTATGAAAATGATGCAAATTGCAACTGAGGTATGCAAATTGCTGTTGCACAGTGCATTCCACTGCGGTTAATACGGCCGTTGTGGACGGTAATAATCTCCGTCCCGTAATGGACCGAATCGGTAAATTACCGCGATTTCACCTGTTGGGGAGAAACTGACGGCCGTTTATTGCATATAATAATAATAATAATAATAATCATCTTTTATGATAACCACTAATCGCAATATTATATTAGTGCCGCAACCATTATTAAAGTGTCATCTCACTTTGGGACCACGAGTATGTGACAAATCGGGGACAATTTTCGGAAAAAAAAAATTTTCAAATTTCCGACTTTCCTTTATAGGGCAAGTGTACCTCAGTTTGGGCCCATTTTGACCGAGTATGGGACAAATCGGGGACAATTTTCGAAAAAAAAATTTTCAAATTTTCGACTTTCCTTTATAGGGCAAGTGTACCTCACTTTGGGACCATTTTTGACCGAGTATGGGACAAATCGGGGACAATTTTCGAAAAAAAAAATTTTCAAATTTTCGACTTTCCTTTATAGGGCAAGTGTACCTCACTTTGGGACCACTCTGGACCGAGTATGGGACAAATCGGGGACAATTTTCGAAAAAAAAATTTTCAAATTTTCGACTTTCCTTTATAGGGCAAGTGTACCTCACTTTGGGACCACTTTTGACCGAGTATGGCACAAATCGGGGACAATTTTCGAAAAAAAAAATTTTCAAATTTTCGACTTTCCTTTATGGGGCAAGTGTACCTCACTTTGGGACCATTTTTGACCGAGTATGGCACAAATCGGGGACAATTTTCGAAAAAAAAAAATTTTCAAATTTTCGACTTTCCTTTATAGGGCAAGTGTACCTCACTTTGGGACCACTCTGGACCGAGTATGGGACAAATCGGGGACAATTTTCGAAAAAAAAATTTTCAAATTTTCGACTTTCCTTTATAGGGCAAGTGTAGCTCACTTTGGGACCACTCTGGACCGAGTATGGGACAAATCTGGGACAATTTTCGAAAAAAAAAATTTTCAAATTTTCGACTTTCCTTTATAGGGGCAAGTGTACCTCAGTTTGGGACCACTCTGGACCCAGTATAGGCACAAATTTGGGGACAATTTTCGAAAAAAAAAAATTTTCAAATTTTCGACTTTCCTTTATAGGGCAAGTGTACCTCACTTTGGGACCACTCTGGACCGAGTATGGGACAAATCTGGGACAATTTTCGAAAAAAAAAAATTTTCAAATTTTCGACTTTCCTTTATAGGGCAAGTGTACCTCAGTTTGGGACCACTCTGGACCGAGTATGGGACAAATCGGGGACAATTTTCGAAAAAAAAATTTTCAAATTTTCGACTTTCCTTTATAGGGCAAGTGTACCTCACTTTGGGACCACTCTGGACCGAGTATGGGACAAATCGGGGACAATTTTCGAAAAAAAAATTTTCAAATTTTCGACTTTCCTTTATAGGGCAAGTGTACCTCACTTTGGGACCACTCTGGACCGAGTATGGGACAAATCGGGGACAATTTTCGAAAAAAAAAATTTTCAAATTTTCGACTTTCCTTTATAGGGCAAGTGTACCTCACTTTGGGACCACTCTGGACCGAGTATGGGACAAATCGGGGACAATTTTCGAAAAAAAAATTTTCAAATTTTCGACTTTCCTTTATAGGGCAAGTGTACCTCACTTTGGGACCACTCTGGACCGAGTATGGGACAAATCGGGAAATTTTTCGATTTTTAAATCGTTCCCCCTAACTAGCCAAGTGTTGCTCAAGTGCTGGACAATACAATGCCTGTAATATTCTGTTTGAGTGGAAGAGGTTTTTGAACAAATGATTTTTGATTGATGCGGCTCCGTTTATTAAAGCCGCTCACTCTCTCTCCTCCCTCTCGCCGGTTATCTCTCTCCCACTTCCTTATCAATTCCGTTATCTCCTATTTGATATATATTTTTTTGAAGAGATGGCCGATATAATTTAATTTAGTCGCGTACCCAGTCTTCTCCTCCGTACCAACGGGTATTTGTCTTTGATGGAAATGTCTCGCTGAAAGCTCACTAAGTCCCAAGAGAGAGTGATAGAGATAGTGATAAGTAGTTATCTACAGCCGGCCGAGGTGGCACAGTGGTGCCAATATAAAATAGATACGGGGAATTTTCATCCGGCGGAAAAATCACAATCGGGGAGTTCGACCGCAGTTTTCCCGACTGTTCTTCCAGAAGGTGAACAGTATTTGTATTCTATTAATCTATTATCTACTTTTCATCTATTCATCTGGTCCAAAATTTACAATTTCATGTCCCTCCTACGTTACAAATTTTCCCTTACAGACAGACGCTTGAAAGGCCTCTAAAAAGGCCTTAAAAATGTAATAAATAAAAACTGTTATTACCCTAGTGGATTGATGATAGTGATAGAGGGAGTGAGCGATAGTGATGGAGGTAGGGAATGATAGTGATAGCGATGGAGCGAGTGATAGAGGAAGGGATTGTAGATAGCGATAGAGGGAGAGAGCGATAGTGATAAAGGGAGGGAATGATAGTGATAGAGGGAGAGGATTGATGATAGTGATAGTGATAGTGATAGAGCGATAAGGGGGTCAAATTGTAGCCGGCTAACCGATAATTCCAAATTCCTGCCCAAATAACAACTGAGTCATCCTGTTTGTGTTTACAGTCTGTGTGTGTGTGTGTACAGTGGGCCGGGCCTCGGGTCAACCGGCCGTTGTAAACACCCCAGTTTACATTCCAACTATTACTGTACGCGCGTAACAATACACTCCGCTAGTGTAATTAGTAAACGTTCAGATGTTCTGTTGACCGAAAAAAATTTCGATTTTTCCTTTATCGGCCAACTGTATCTCACTTTGGGACCGCCGTTCAACTTCGTAATATTTACCTTAAAACTCACACTGAATACTGTAATTAATATAACGTTTCTGAGCGATGAGACAAATTCAACTCGAGAAAATATACACTTCCGTGGTGCGTTCCGAATTCCCGTATTTCCCTCAGAGAAACAATTATGGATTGAAATTGAAATTTTACAGTCGAAAATATTAAGGGAAGTGACCCAGATCTCACGCTAAAGTACATATCCGTTCTTAAAGTAATATAAAATAACGTTTTTATGTATTGAAAAATAACCCGACTTTGCCCTCATTCTGCCGTTTTCGGAACGCACACTCCGAATATGGGTCAAGGTGACTACCAACTGACTTGGAAAATGTAACAAAATTTCCCTCTCCCGGCCAGACTCAAATCGAATCTGGATCTAGTTGTACAAACCCCATTAAATATACTCATTTAATTATTAGAATTCATTAGAATAATTAGATGTGTGAAGGAAACGTATGAAAATAAAGTTTCACAAAGAAGGGAAAAGCCGGACTACGGTCGTCCGTTCGTAATTAGCGAAAAAAAAAAATTCCCACTAAAATTCCCCATTTACTCTACGTTACGCTATCCGTGTTAACAACAATATCGATACGAAATAACACTCATTAAATCGTATATCTGACGAACGACGAGTTTGGATATTTTGAGACGTCAGGTTACAATAGAATGTTCGTGGAAAACGCCAAATATCTAATCTGTTTTATACGCGAGAATATTTTAATTTTTCACTCGGCCGAATTACAAATTTATTGCCCTTATTGTTATCGATACTTCGTGCTCCGTATTCAATAGTTAAGAACCATAAAACGGTAGCTAAATAAGTATCTGTAACGTTGAAAAACTCTGTAACCTTCCCCGGGTGGTTTCAAACGAAACGGTCTTCCAAAGCGCCCAATATCTTCGTATTTTTTTGCGAGAATTATAACATTCTAGAAAAAGTGGGAAAGCCAGCACTATTTTCAGTGGGAAAATTACAAAAAATCTGTATTTTTTCGTCCGTTCAACGAGAAATTTTGAACTTTCTACGCGCGTCCAGCGTCAAATTGTTACACATCCCAAAATTAACTGTTGGTCTTTGGTCTTTGGTCTGGCGGCGACCGAAAGCGTCGGCGCCTTTTGCAAAAGACCCGACCTCTTATTATAGCGGAGAGAAACAGAAAAAAAACGATAATTTCGGTTAAATTTCGATAATTTCGCGTTTCGTTCCCATTCGTGTGGCAGGTAAGTTGTCACGTGACACTTGGTCGGAAAAGTGGAAAAAGTTTTTTTTTTTTCTGTGGGTTTTCTTGCACCGCTACTGTTACTAACACAACGCTAGTAGTGCTGCTACTAACTGTGTTAAAGTGTAAAAAATACGCCTAAAACCCTTGTTCACGGGGGGCTTATTCCCTCAGTGTATGTGTATATATATAAATATGCTGTAACTATTTGTTTTACAATATCTAACCCGTTGACCGCATCGGTTTGTACAGAGTTTAAATTCCGGTTTAACGGAATCAAAAAAGGGTAATTCCGATTTAAAAAAAAATAAATAAAATAAAGGAAAATAAAAATCCGACTCCTCGCGCCGGTTGGCAAGCCTGGCTTCAGTTTTGAAACAGCTGTTCTACAATATCTGACCCGCTGACCTCATGTTTATACCGAGTCTTGATTTGACGAATAATACAGGTGGAGTTTAAATCCCGGTTTACCGGATTAACGGAAACAAAAAAGGGGTAATTTCGATTTTTAAAAATAAAAAAAAAAGGAAAATGAAAAAATCCCACTACTCGCGCCGGTTGGCAAGCCTGGCTTCAGTTTTGAAACAGCTGTTCTCGATAACGCCTCTCCAGTCGATGCACTTTAGAAGGACGCGATTTCCCCTATCCTTTTTTTCTCACTTGCGCTCCATTTATTATTTGAGATTTGAATTAAATAAAAAAAAAAAAAGATCGGAGATCAAACCGGTGGTGGGGGTGGGGGTAGTTTCGACTTGAAAAAAATACAAAAAAAAAAATAACGTAATAAAAAAAAAAAGGGGGGTAATTCCGATCGTCCAATTATACAGCCGGGGCACTATAATAAGCACTAGTTCATCGATTTATAATTTGCGTTACTATTAATACTTAGACATTAAGTCCGCACAGTAAACGGACAACGCGCTCTGTCGGCGAAATCCGCAATCACTTATTTGTTAGTCTGTATATATATATATATATATATATATATATATATATATATATATATATATATATATATATATATATATAGTGTGTCCCAAAATTAACGCAAGATTTGAATTGATTAAAAAACGTTTTTTTTCCATTTAAATCTGTTATTTTTTTTATGCAGTCGTAAAGTACAGAGAATAGGGTTTTGTACGGCAATAACAGATAGGGAAAATTGCATCCGATTTAGGCGTAAAGTACTGTCTTATCTTGGTGGAAATTTCATCGAAATTTCATTATTTTTTGGGAATATTTGTCCGACAATGAAAACACGTTCTGTTCTATCGTGTGATCCTAAACTTTTTTGCAAGAATTGTTGTGAAAATTCATATTTTCCGTTAATTTTGTGACACCATATATATATATATATATATATATATATATATATATATTTTTTTTCAAGTCGAATCGAAGCCGTTTTAAAATAAAAGCTTCGTCCCGTTCTCAAGTTCGGCGCAAACTCAACGCAACGCAACGTAACGTAACGCGATGCAACGCCGGAGCGTTACGTTACGCTCGTCCGAGCGTCAACAATTTAGACCCGTACGGAGGATTTCTCCGTTGCTATTCTCGAATAGTGGAGAAAAAAAATGAAAAATGAAAAAGAAAAATAGTTTTACAAAAACGTCTGGAAATAGACTGGACGAGCGTAAATCGTCGATAGCGTTTAATTCCGCCATTTTTCCGGCTACGGTTATTCATTTCCCATAACCATACCACGTGGGCGATTTTTGTGAATTTATATATATATATATATATATATATATATATATATATATATATATAGGTATAGGGTAAATGTAATGGGGGAAGTTATTTGATACCGTTCGATTATTTTTAGACGGCCGATAGCGGTCAAAATGGTTGTATTTGTGGCGAGAGAAAACACTGCCCAACAACGGTACAATACAATTGTATATTGTATATACAATATACAGTATCCTGTATGAAATTATTATTGAATTTCGCTCAATGTTATATGTTGTATACTACGTCATATATATTAATTACCTTTTGTACCTCTGTTTCCTATACAGTTTTATCGATAAATATTTTTGAACGCGCAGAAAATAAACTGGAAATTTATTCCGTCATATAAACGGTGTATTATTGTACTTTAATTAGGGGAGGAATCGGAAGTGGGATAATTTCGAAATCGTAAGTTGGCACCGCTGCGATATCGCGCGATAAAGACGTGCACTGAAATTTTTTTTTGTCGCGAAACCGCCAGCGCGTTGTGTATAATAGCACGTCGATGGGTCGTAGAAACGAAAACGACGTGTCCTGCACGTGTATATTACATTGAATGTTTACTCGCCGTAATTGGGCGGTGTTGTGGGACGTTTTTTCGGTGAGTAGGCCGGTCGGTTGGCACGACTGTCGGCGATTTGAAACAGCTGTTTCGTTATTCGACGTAATTGTTGTACATCACAACCGGCCGGCAGGTGCAAATTTTCTCAAGGCTATATAATACACTGTTCGAGGGCAGTTTTAAAAAATTAAAACCTAAGAGTAAATCTATTTTGTTGTATAGAAGAGAGGATTCTATACATATATATAGGAGGATACATCGATATGTATGGATACATACAGCTGACAGTTGTGGCACCCCTGCATCTATAGACGCCACTCATCAATAAGTAGTAACTCGTTAACAACGAACCTATTCTATATAGATATACCGCCAGCGTTATATTGCACGCAGATATATAACCGAGGATTGTGGATATATCGATATATACGATAGATGTCGATAGTGTGGCAACACTGCACGCGGCATTTTGCCCCTATCTCATTAAACCTCGTCCCTATTACGATATTTTATTGTATCGTTGTATATTCCGTCGGAGTGATAGATTTATTTCCGTTGAATGCATTATTATTATGGTGGGTGGGGGGAGCCCGTTTATTAAAAAAATTTTGAACAGGCGTCCTACTACCGTTAGAAATGTTTTGTACGTGACAAAAAATTCACGGCGGTGAATTTTCCGCGGGTCGTAAGAATTTCGGCGCGTTGAAAAAAAATAGAATATAAAAAAAAAGAAAATAAAAATCCGACTCCTCGCGCCGGTTGGCAAGCCTGGCTTCAGTTTTGAAACAGCTGTTCTACAATATCTGACCCGCTGACCTCATGTTTATACCGAGTCTTGATTTGACGAATAATATCGGTGGAGTTTAAATCCAGGATTTACCGGATTAACGGAATCGAAAAAGGGGTAATTCCGATTTTTAAAAATAAAAAAAAACGGAAAATAAAAATCCGACTCCTCGCGCCGGTTGGCAAGCCTGGCTTCAGTTTTGAAACAGCTGTTCTACAATATCTGACCCGCTGACCTCATGTTTATACCGAGTCTTGATTTGACGAATAATATAGGTGGAGTTTAAATCCCGGTTTACCGGATTAACGGAATCGAAAAAGGGGTAATTTCGATTTTTAAAAATAAAAAAAAAAGGAAAATGAAAAAAATCCCACTACTCGCGCCGGTTGGCAAGCCTGGCTTCAGTTTTGAAACAGCTGTTCTCGATAACGCCTCCCCGTCGATGCACTTCAGAAGGACGCAATTTCTTGCCCATCCTCTCTCACTTACGCCCAATTTATTAGACAATAAAACAGTTTACGCCTATATTTGATTTTCAGTTCGGTTAAATAAAAAATATATAGTTATAAAAAAACTGTTTATAAAAACAGTGCAGAGTCGCCTATTATAAATACGAAATAAGTCTGGATCTCCGGCTGGCGGAAGTCCCGCGGCGGTGACCGAGAGGTTCGGACCGAAATAGGCGAATTGCGTCACGGTCAAGTGCCAATTATCGTGGTTTTTTTTTTTTTTTATTGCGCAACTTTGTGCAAGATGCGATACGCGAAATTAAAAGAATGCACAGAGTCCCGTGTGTTATCCGATATAAATTGAGGCCCTCTAGGGTCTGTTTTCGTCTTCAGTAGCCTCTATTAATGTCGGGACAGTTCCAAACCATTATATACCTAAGTTTTTTCAGTGAATATATATATATATATATATATATATATATATATATATACATATTGTATTTGGAAATATCCCGAGATTCTTGGAAATATCATCTCGACGCATTCTGAAATGCCGCTCACCGGCTCTACGGCCTTGTCTCGAGCAAGCGGAAATAGAACAGCTGTTTTACATTTTTCCGACAGCGGTGCCAACCCGAGGGAAAAAAAATTACCGCTTGTTCAAAATCCAATCGGTGAAGTATCCTTCATTAGTATATAAAATGAATATATTTCGGATTGTTTTATGTATTCGGAAAAACCTCGTCTACTCCCTTGTTCAACTATGCCGAAATAGCTGTAAAACGGCCGTTATAAATTGAAGCTGGGGACGCCCAACATACGCTCTGTGTAATCAACAGTTTCCCAATTGAGTAAAAACGAAGTATACAATTCGTTTATTGGAGGGAATTAATTTGAGATTGATGAATGAGTTTCAGAAATCCTTACCTTTTTAACTCTGGCATTGTCTCGAGTAAGCGGAAATAGAACAGCTGTTTTAAATTTGCCGACAGCGGTGCCAACCCGAGGCAAGGAAATTACCGCTCATTGAATCCAAATAGTGAAGTATCCTTCATTAATATATAAAATGAATATATTTCGGATTATTTTATGTATTCGATAAACCTCGTCTACTCCCTTGTTCAAGTATTCCGAAATAGTTGTTATACGCCCGTTATAAGTTGAACTTGGGGATGCCCATCTTACGCTCTGTGTAATCAACTGAGTTTCCCAATTGAGTAAAAGCGAAGTATACAATTCGTTTATTGGTGGGAATTGATTTGAGATTGATGAATGAGTTTCAGAAATCCTTGCCTTTTAACTCTGGCATTGTCTCGAGTAAGCGGAAATAGAACAGCTGTTTTAAATTAGCCGACAGCGGTGCCAACTTCGGCCCAGCGAAAAACCGTACCGCTTCGTTCATCCAATAACTAGTGGTAAATCTTCATTCATTTCTTTCGTAAAGGAATCAATTTCAAATTGTTTCATATGTTCAGAAACACGTTGCGATTTCCCGCAATGAATTTCAGATCGATTTATGCAATCTTTTGCCCTCGAGTGGGCCGAAATAGATGAGTCGTTTTAAATTAGCCTCAAGGTAGGCTACCGTCTTGTAATCGGATAATGAAAAAATCGTCAATTACATTTAAGCCGATCAAATTAATATACGCTCTTATCGTTTATCACCGTCCTCCATATGTAATAATCCTAAGTGTGTGTTTACGGCGGTTAGACGAAATTTGCAAATTTATACAATTTGCGATAATTTGTCCCGCTTCCGTTAAACTGATATTCGTTTATTTTTTTTTTTTTATTTAAGGGAATAAATTTCATATTATTTTCGTATATTCGAAAATACCCGTTGTACCGCTTTGTTTCGTGAGACAGTGATACCAACCTAGGGTCTTCGAATTGCCCCGCTTCCGCCTATAAGTAGGGGCTCAAAGTCAGTTGTGGGACTTTATGACTCACTTGATGTTATTTATTGGTGAAAAATGATTATCAGTCAACGATTCATTTTGTGTGTATTTATATTAGGACGGCTTTAGCGCTTAATTCGGCCTGGCCAGGGATGCCAATTCACCGGTGCGAAAATTCCCGGCCGCGGCCAGCGTCCATCCTACAGCGGGTTTTTCTCGCTGTCGTCCAACACGTGTCGTCGGTCGGTCGGATATCGGAGAGGCCGAAACAGGGCCAGAAATAAACTGACTGCGGGCCGCGGAACGGACGGACCTATTAATATATAAATAGGTGCGGGCTCTCGGCATTTTTACCATTATCTGGGCGACCGGGGAAAAAAAATGTTCGATGACGGATGATTCCCTTTTCTCGTTGCATTTTTCAGCGCTTAAGATTTGGATTTTTTTTTCGAATATCGGTGTCTGTCCGTGTGTAAAATAAATGGCGACTGTGGGCCTTGACCTCGGCGATGAATTTTCCAATTACGCCGGCCAATTATAAATTAAATTCTATTATTTCCCCACCCCCGTTCCTGCCGTCCGTTACGACCCGGTGAACAGCGTAACTGTTGTTACGGCCGACCGACGGTCTACAAACCGTCGGTTAAAGAGCCCCACTTGATAATAATAGCGACGCGCGCGGCTTCGGCGGATCTTCTACTACTCCGTACGGTGGAAGCCGGACAAGACGAAGCCCGCCCGATACTCTGTATATTATTAATTAGATAAAGCCTACGTCCACGTCCGATGTACGACGAAGAATTTTCAAATATAACAGTTGGAAATTAGGAAAAAAAAATTGGCATCCCTGCAGTCAATTTAGAACAGCTGTGTTCCGTCCCCCCGACGCTATTTCACCTGGAAATTTTCCGATTTTCCCCGTCTTCGAATTGAAATTTTCTACTCGTTTCAACATATATATATATCGCGACACGTTCGTAAATCAATTTTCCTAAACGTAATGTATTTATCGATTATTCGAAATACGATACATTCGTAATCCCAAAGTTGGTACCCCTTTCACACTATTATATGAAACAGCTGTTCGAAACGACCCGGACAGGAAATCTCCGTTTATTGCCCTTAATCGTTTTCGCTTCTGATTTCCCAGTACGGGTGATGTTTTTCTAATCTAAGGGAAATTTATCGATTAAGGGAAATTCCCCTTAGTTTAAAAATCCCCTCCCTAAAATCGATTTGAAACAGCTGTTTCGACACGATTTACACTGGGGGGGAGGGGGGGGGGAAATGAGTTGTTTTTCTCGTTTCAAACACTCGCCGACATTTCTCAACACTAATTAGTGAATAGGACACTTTAAAATCCCTTGATTTAAAAGTTGTTCGACCCTCATGGCCGAACAATTTCAAAATACGCCCAGCAGTTCGGCCCCGTACTTCTGATTTCGGGGTGTATAAAATTTGAATATATATAAAATATATTGTCGGGAATTGATTTCTTTCCTTTTTCTTTTTTTTTTTTAATAATGAAATTAAATTTACTTATCGGTCAGGAAATGCGGTACTTTCGAAATCGACAGTTGGCAACCCTCGCATTGATTTGAAACAGCTGTTCGATGTACACAGAAAATGAGTTTCCTACAAGCAAAATTTAAATTATAAATTTGACAAATAAAATAGATAAATAATAAACGTTTGACATAAATTATTTCGCGTCCCATTCAACCATTTTGGTTCTGAATAGGCCTCGTTCTGTTTGGCCGTAATTACGTTTGTAGTTTCAACACTTAAGCAGTAGGAATTCTCCGGTTGTAGCAAGCAACGGGAGTTATTATCGTTATCTAATCAGTAATGTTGTTGTTTCAGTCCTTCGTATTTTCTTCAATAATGAACTCAGACCCCGTTTAATAATATACAGAGAGAGAGAGTGAGAGACCCAAGTTATTTTAGAATGTTTTTTTTGGCTCAAAGACCAAGTTTAAGTTTTAAAGTTTCGTTTCGATCCGGTTTAGACTCGAGTATAAAGACCGTATTCTACCTGGCAACGTGTTTGATAAATTAGTAGGGCCACCGGACCCAGTATGGGACAAATCTGGACAATTTTCGAAAACGAAATTATCAAATTTTCCTTTCCTTTATAGGGCAAGTGTACCTCACTTTGGGACCACTCTGGACCGAGTATGGACAAATCTGGGACAATTTTCGAAAAACAAATTTTCAAATTTTTCCACTTTCCTTTATAGGGTGTACCTCACTTTGGGACCACTCTGGACCGAGTATGGGACAAATCTGGGACAATTTTCTGAAAAACAAAATTTATCAATTTTTCGAACTTTCCTTTATAGCGTAACCTCACTTTGGGACCACTCTGGACCGAGTATGGGACAAATCTGGGACAATTTTCGAAAAATAAAATTTTCAAATTTTTCCACTTTCCTTTATAGGGCAAGTGTACTTAACTATACTCTGGACTGAGTATGGGACAAATCTGGGACATTTCGAAAAAAACAAAATTTTCAAATTTTCGACTTTCCTTTATAGGGCAGTGTACTTAACTATACTCTGGACTGAGTATGGGACAAATCTGGGACATTTCGAAAAAAACAAAATTTTCAAATTTTCGACTTTCCTTTATAGGGCAAGTGTACCTCACTTTGGGACCACTCTGGACCGAGTATGGGACAAATCTGGGACAATTTTCGAAAAAACAAAATTTTCAAATTTTCAACTTTCCTTTATAGGGCAAGTGTACCTCACTTTGGGACCACTCTGGACCGAGTATGGGACAAATCTGGGACAATTTTCGAAAAAACAAAATTTTCAAATTTTCCACTTTCCTTTATAGGGCAAGTGTACCTCACTTTGGGACCACTCTGGACCGAGTATGGGACAAATCTGGGACAATTTTCGAAAAACAAAATTTTCAAATTTTCCACTTTCCTTTATAGGGCAAGTGTACCTCACTTTGGGACCACTCTGGACCGAGTATGGGACAAATCTGGGACAATTTTCGAAAAAACAAAATTTTCAATTTTTCCACTTTCCTTTATAGGGCAAGTGTACCTCACTTTGGGACCACTCTGGACCGAGTATGGGACAAATCTGGGACATTTTTTGAAAAAACAAAATTTTCAAATTTTCCACTTTCCTTTATAGGGCAAGTGTACCTCACTTTGGGACCACTCTGGACCGAGTATGGGACAAATCTGGGACAATTTTCGAAAAAACAAAATTTTCAATTTTTCCACTTTCCTTTATAGGGCAAGTGTACCTCACTTTGGGACCACTCTGGACCGAGTATGGGACAAATCTGGGACAATTTTTGAAAAAACAAAATTTTCAAATTTTCAACTTTCCTTTATAGGGCAAGTGTACACTCTTTGGGACCACTGGACCGAGAGTGGTACAAATCTGGGACTTTGAAAAAAAATTTTCAAATTTTCAACTTTCCTTGTGACAAGTGTACCTCACTTTGGGACCACTCTGGACCGAGTATGGGACAAATCTGGGACAATTTTCAAAACAAAATTTTCAAATTTAATCTTTATGGGCAAGTGTACTCACTTTGGGACCACTCTGGACCGAATGGGACAAATCTGGGACAATTCGAAAAAAAAAACAAAATTTTCAAATTTTCTTTAGGAATGTCCTTTGGGACCACTCTGGAGAGTATGGGACAAATCGTGTACCTAATTTTCGAAAAACAAAATTTGGGACCAAATTTTCAACTTGGACTGAGTATGGGACAAATCTGGACCTTTATTGAAAAAATAAAATTTTCAATTTTTCCACTTTCCCTTTATAGGCAAGTGTACCTCACTTTGGGACTGACTGACCGAGTATGGACAAATCGGGGACAGACATTTTCAAATTGTCGAAGTGTACTCACTTTGGGACCACACCGAGTATGGGACAAATCATTTTCGAATTTTTCCACTTTCCTTTATAGGGCAAGTGTACCTCAGTTTGGGACCACTCTGGACCGAGTATGGGACAAATCTGGGACATTTGTCGAAAAAATAAAATTTTCAATTTTTCCACTTTCCTTTATAGGGCAAGTGTACCTCAGTTTGGGACCACTCTGGACCGAGTATGGGACAAATCTGGGACAATTTTCGGAAAAACAAAATTTTCACTTTTTCCACTTTCCTTTATAGTGTACTCACTTTGGGACCACTCTGGACCGAGTATGGGACAAATCTGGACACATTCTCGAAAAAAAAATAAAATTTTCAATTTTTCCACTTTCCTTTATAGGGCAAGTGTACCTCAGTTTGGGACCACTCTGGACCGAGTATGGGACAAATCTGGGACATTTGTCGAAAAAATAAAATTTTCAATTTTTCCACTTTCCTTTATAGGGCAAGTGTACCTCAGTTTGGGACCACTCTGGACCGAGTATGGGACAAATCTGGGACATTTGTCGAAAAAATAAAATTTTCAATTTTTCCACTTTCCTTTATAGGGCAAGTGTACCACTCTTGGGACCACTCTGGACCGAGTATGGGACAAATCTAATTGTCGAAAAAATAAAATTTTCAATTTTCCACTTTCTTATAGGCAAGTGTACCTCAGTTTGGGACCACTTGACCGAGTATGGGACAAATCTGGGACATTGTCGAAAAAATAAATTTTTCAATTTTCCACTTTCCTTTATAGGGCAAGTGTAATTTCACTTTGGGACCACCTGACCGAGTATGGGACAAATCTGACAATTTTGAAAAACTAATTTTCAAATTTCAACTTTCCTTTATAGGGCAAGTGTATTCTAGTTTGGACCCACTGTCGACCCTGATTATTAAACCTTGGAGATTTGACAGTGTTCCCTAAAGAAAGTTTATTTTGAACGGTTGTGATTATTAAGGCTATATAATTAACTTTGGTTTCCCTGACAAAGCTAAGACAACGAGGACCTCAAGAAATTTCTAAATATGGGGTGTTATTTAATATACGAAAAATATTCTTTTTACATATATATTATTATATATATATATATATATATATATATATATATATATATATATATATAGGTCACAGGACCTGGAAAATATAAATACATAAAAATATTGTTGACTATATACAATGAAATGTGTCTCTTTTAATACCAAAACAAAAATAAAAAAGCCATAAATAACCTTAAACACCCACCAATATCGGACAAATATTTTGTATATTATTCATTTTATTCTATATATATATATATATATATATATATATATATATATATATAAATAATTACCTTTGTCTAAATGAAACACTGTATCAATGAATGTAAGGGAAATAAATAAATAAATTCCGAATCCATCGCTCTAGAAATTTTAGTTTGTTAAAAATGAATGATTGCTTGTTCAAAACCTAAATTTTGTTCATAATTTATTCCTTAAGGCCCTAATATAAATAACTAGATGTTCTTAATGATACACTATCAATTAATATAAGAAAAATAAAGAAATAAATTATGTGTACATCACTCTAGGAATTTTACTTAAAAATTAATGATTGCATGTTCGAAACATAAATTTTCTTCATAATTTATTCCTTAAGGCCCTAATATAAATAACTAAATGTTCTTAATGATACACTGTATCAATGAATATGAGAAAAATAAATAAATAAATTCTGTGTACATCGCTCTAGGAATTTCAGTTAAAAATTAATGATTGCTTGTTCGAAAACCTAAATTTTGTTCATAATTTATTCCTTAAGGCTCTAATATAAATAACTAAATGTTCTTAATGATACACTGTATCAATTAATATAAGAAAAATAAAGAAATAAATTATGCGTACATCGCTCTAGGAATTTTACTTAAAAATTAATGTTTGCATGTTCAAAACATAAATTTTCTTCATAATTTATTCCTTAAGGCCGTAATATAAATAACTAATTGTTCTATAATGTTACACTGTATCAATTAATATAAGAAAAAAAAAGAAATATATTCTGCGTACATCGCTCTGGGAATTTTAAAAATTAATGATTGAAAGTTCGAAAAACCTAAATTTTCCTCATAATTTATTACTGAATACCCTGATATAAATCTCTACTGACGAATATGAGAGAAATAAAGGTATAAATTCTGCTTAAATCCCTTTTAGAGAAATTTTAGTTCGGTACATTATTCTGTCTCCGAATTGCGTTCAAATTCTGTGTATCTGGGGGTTTATATTTAACCGGCGATTACCGGATTAATAATTGGGCCGGATTTAATAGAAGCGTTCGATTATTTGTATGGGATATTTTTGAATTTTTTTTTTTAACCGAATATAATTTAATAGGTTTTTTTTTTTTTTTCTGTATATATTAAGTATAGTTAATTTTTGGCTCCACCTGGCGGAGGTCGGCGTAAGCTCGGTGGATGAGAGCTTGTAACCTCCCCCCGACTGTTATAGAGGCCAAATAGGACAGTGACCGTCTTCTCTCTCTATCTCTAATTCCTCCCTTTATACAGGGAAAACTGTATTTTCTCTGCCGTCGGCCCGTCGAACGCTTCCGGCCGCCTATGTCTTCCCTTCGTCGTCGTCTCGTACGGTAATTAACCGATATTGCAATTTGACGCGAGTCATCCAACTCGTCGCCGTAGATCAGTTTATTTCTGCCTGTCGACGTGTCGATACGCGTCACGTTGTTCGGCCTTAAATAGGCGTCGTCCGGCCTTTAAAACAGTATCCAAATAAATAACTGTTTTCCCACAGTTTTAAACTCGATATTTAACCGATTTTCAACATCAAATAACTAATTGTCGACAGTGGAAATATTTCGATCGAACGCCGGACCAAATTCGCGACGCCATATTTTCGCCCGCTTCTAAAATTCAATAAATAAACTTTTAAAAATGTCCGGGATATTTTTTCAGCCCGTTTTATTCCGCTCTCAACATCCGAACGCAATTATCGTTGTCACTAATCGGTGACGCTGTAGTTTCGGCCCCAATTTTTAAAACTAGTCGAAATCACTATAAAATCGGGCTTTTCGCCGTTGTCAGTAGAATCACGACACGTAGAGATCTTCCCTTTCGAACAGTTTCAACGAAAGGTGTCGCGAAACGGCTGAAAATTTATGAAAAATACACTTTTAAAAGCCCAATCATCGAGCCCCCCTGACCCCAGTGATATCTACAAGTGATAACAGCGACAGTGACAAAATAACTAGTTTCGACAAAGAAATTGAAACGGTAAAATTTCAATTTAATTAAAAATAAACAGCTCGAAACTGAAGACGGTTTCAGATACTGACCTGTTTTTATTTTTTTTTTTTTTTTTTTTTTTCAGTCGATTTCGTGAAATTTTACATGCGATAAGAGGCGATAGCGAATATGAAGAATTTTCAAATAATAAAATCTAAATACGCCAAGATAAATGAAGAATTTAAACTGTAAAATAAATAGTCGAATATACACTTTAAATAAGCTTTTAACGCTATTTTTTTTTGATAAAAAATAATAATAACTTTAAGCGATACATTTATGCCCTATTCGGACTTTAAATTGCTCGCTTGTCATTCAACATATAAACAATTTAAATAGTACATTTTCGACTCGAATAATAAAATTAGTATAGTAAATTTTTTACTACACTCCGGCTTAGATAATAAATTTTTGTCGGGCGAATACTATAATGTTTTTTTTTTTCCTCCGTAAACTGAAAATTTTATCGGTTTTTCAATTTGTTCTATTCGAGACTCCGATATTTCTGTATGAAATTCGCACAAAATTTCATATTCGCAGTAATTAATCGGGACTGATAACTGATTCTAAATTGAAATGTCGCCCAATATTTGTTAATTTATTCGAAAGCGATTATGTCGAATATCTCAACGAAACCAGAAATATACGACCGCTTTCATAATTATGAGCACAAATAATAATAATAATAATAGTAGTAGTACTGATGCCTCGGAACCGAAATTTTAAATAATTTTATCGAAAATAAATGTAACGTATATTGTATAGTATATATATATATATATATATATATATATATATATATATATATATGTATGTGTGTGTGTGAAACTATTACTTGAAAAGCCATGTCGAATTCTACGGTTATTAAATTCGTCCGAGTTGGCTAATTTATTTTCGCCTCTAAACAATATTTTATCGTCGCATTTTCCGAAACTGGGTCATTTTTTTTTTTTTTATCCGTGTTTTTCTTGTCTCTGTGAAAATTCCCCTTTTCCTCGTCGATAATACAGGATCTCCTTTTACTTGTATATATATATATATATATATATATATATATATATATATATATATATATAAAATAAATCTATATCTAACTTAATTCTATATCTAATTAAAATCTAAATCTCAAGAAAATTGACTTATTGGTCAATCAACTGATTGAATCTATCCCAAGAAAAGTGAATATATATATATATATATATATATATGAAAAATAAAATATATATATATATAACAGTAGATTTTGCATTCTTCTGTCTCCACCGCCTGTTTGGTCTTTTCACAGACTATGGTTTCGGCCTCTCGCCATCTTCAGTAGCAGTCTGTTGTCACTGTTGGCGCTTCACTGTCACTGTCAGTCACTTGTACTGCGTGTTTGTAGTGTGTGTATATATATATATATATATATATATATATATATATATATATATATATTATGTTTTCGAGATTTTGTTTGTCTTGTGACTGACAGTGACAGTGATACACACAGAGTGCAGTGAAAATGTTCTAATGAAGAACATTCAACAAGTGCACAAAAAATAGTGGCTGTAATGAAGCTACTGAAGATGATGGTGTTAAAACTTATCTCTTCCACCTCCTCCTGTCTAGCAAAAGACCCCAAACCTTTGGGGGAGAGAGGGAGGGAGGGGAGTGAGGAGGGAGGGAGGGGAGGGAGGGAGAGAGAGAGAGGGAGGGAGTGAGAGGGTGAGGGAGACAGGGAGAGATAGGGTGGAGGAGAGAGGGAGAGAGAGGGAGGAGGGAGAGAGGGAGACAGAGAGAGGGTGAGAGGGAGGAGAAGGGAGAGATATAGGGGTGGGAGGGAGAGGGAGAGGGAGAGAGGTGGGAGAGGATGAGGGAGGGAGAGAGGGATGGAGAGAGAGGAAAAGATAGAGGTGGGAGGGAGAGGAGGGAGAGGGAGAGATAGAGAGTGGGAGGGAGGAGAGATGAGGGAGGGAGAGAGGGAAAAGATGAGGAGGGAGGGAGGGAGAGAGAGGGGGGATGAGGGGGAGGGAGAGGAAGATAGAGGGTGAGAGGGAGGAGAGAGAGGGGGAGAGTGGGGGAGGGGAGAGGAGATAGAGGGAGAGAGGGGGAGTGAGGGGAGGGAGAGGAGATAGATGAGAGAGAGGAGGGAGATTGAGAGGAGAGATATAGTGGGAGGGAGAGAAGGGGGAGAGAGAGAGAGAGAGAGGAGACAGAACACACTATTTATTTTAATTTAGTATTTTAAATTTTGCTTTATTAGGTGGGGGTGTACCCAAAAGTAATCCACATTTTGACTTTGGAATTCATTTTATTTCAAAAAAAAAAAAAAAAAATAAACTTTCATTATTAATCTACTATATATTCACCGCCACTTTTCCGGCAAATTGTCGATTACTCTTGGGGTAGACCGAATATTATTACCAATTCAGCGGTTGGTAAAAATCTGTGGCCTTGACCCTTATTGAGGCAAAAAAAAAATATATAAAAATCCCAGTTTATTTTCACTCAATTGGAACTTTATGATTTATATAAGGGCAATTAAGAAACTGTCGCCAGAGACGGCACTGTTCTGTGAGTGCGACATATATATATATATATATATATATATATATATATATACATACAGAGGGTGGTCCAAAAAAATGTATCCACCGTTTAACAGTCGATAACTCGGAAACTAATTGACCGATTTGTCTCCGATTTTCGGTGAAAGTGTAGCTTAAAGTCCAACTTGAAGATATATATAAAAAAAAAAAACTACCGGAAAATGAGAAGGGGGTCACAACTCAGTCAATCGGTTTTACAAGTTTTGTACTTTTAAACGGTGTGGATACATTTTTTTGGACCACCCCACCCCACCCCTCTCCCCTTCTGGCCGTACAGTTTCAAATTGCGATAATACGGATTTTCTAAATTGCCCCACATGTCTTCAGTAGCGTCGTAGTGCTTAGCAATAAATTGGCGACGGTACTGAAGGTTGGAGCGACCAGCCAAAAGTGGCCGCCGTCTTCAGTAGCACGGCGTGAGAGAGTGTGTGTGTGTGTGTAAGTGCAGCTTTTTACCCTTTGTATTGTAACGCACCCCCCCCCCGGCCTCTTAATATAGGATTGGCAACTAAGTAATTGCGGATTTCAACTGCGTCTCGGTACAGATAAGCCGTAAGACTGTTATCAATGCAGAATGCAGGTTGAACTACGGCCTCAATAATGGCCTTTATTCGGTCATCCAAATGACCTTCCTCCGGAGGTCCGGAGGGCCGCTTTTACTTAGTTGTCAATCCTCCCCCGCCGGGGGTACAATGTTACTACCCCCCACCTCTGTTGTTGTGTTACTTACTTACTTGTTACTAATGCGGTACGTCTGTTTTGTTTCTGTCCTCTGCCGACTGTAGGTGACATGGCGCCTGAGCGTGGAGAGGAGCCGTAGAAGGTGAGCTGGCGAACGCCGGTTGTGCGGACCGACGGGACCGCCGCCGGCGGACGACCCCGACAGTACAGGTTCGCTCCCTCTCAATTGCATCCTCACCATCTCTGACACTATCCTCGGCGCCAAGGTAAAACCCCCGATCCTTCTGATTCCGCCCAACCACCCCACCCCCCACCTCGCCCCCACGCTCAACACAACAACAACAAAATACAATATCAGTCCAAAGCGTTACAACACTAAAAAACTACAACAAAACACCCCCTAGAACCCCCCAATCTTTATCACTTCTTATCACCTGGACGGTGGTGGCCGAACCGCCGCGACCTCTGTCGGCCGACCCACCCAACTACTACCCCACTCCCACCGATCATTTACCCAAATTATCCCCACCCAAATTATGTGTCACCCCTCCTATAAATTTTATGTAATATATATACACTTATAAACGGGGGTTTTATAGTGTCCCGACTAGTAGTAGTAACATGTTACTCTCATAAATGATATACTGTCTGCAGTTTGGAGGGTCGACTCGAGGCGACCCCTGTCGGCCGGCCGACGAAACTACTCTCCGGATTTTTCTTAAATTTAGCCCCAGTCTATCAACAGCCCCCTCCCCTACACCCCCGACTGGTAGTAACATGTTACTATCATGAAATTTTATATATATATATATATATATATATATATATAGGCGCCTTATGGACATGGCACTTTACAATATATAATTATCAGTCTTATAGCTTTGCTCAAAAAGGGGGCGACAGTGGCGCCACCTCTCGGCGCCGCGGGAAAACCGCTCTTCGGTTTTTCCTCAATGCGGAAAAACGGTGATAAAAACTATCTAAAAAAAAAAAAAACATTTTTTGAGTTTCATTTTTGAAATTGTGATTATTACAAGTGGCCCCCAAATTTAAAACTGTTTCCCATAATTTCTCGATTCTCGTGATTTTCACCCGCTGAAATGGCGATAAAACCGTTTAAAACTGCGTTTCTCCGTTCGGACGGTTTTTTTCAACGCGCGCCACAAAAAAAACCTCGAAATTCTTCCCGCGAAAATATACCTATAGACGGCCTTTTTTTGTATAACTTGTCTCTGAGAAAAAAAAATCAAATTAAATACCTTCAATAATTTTCTACAATTAAATCTTCACAGTGCGGCGTCAGGTGAAGAAAATGAGTTTTCCTCGAAGAATTTCCACCCCACAACCCCTTCTCAGCAGTAAATTGAGGCTGAAAAAATAAAATAAACGCAACTATTAAATAATTCTTACATATATAATGGGGAAATGACCCAAATAAATATCAGTTTAATATTGATGATATTCGGAAGAAATTTTCATCCCGAAAATGACCGAATATCGACCGTATCCTGTCGATTTGTATTTCCCTGGAAAATGTCCGTTATTTGTCCGGAATTTGGAGAAATATTTTGTACCTGCGGTATAGTGATGGGAAAAAAAATTTTGTTGTTTTCCGGGTCTCTCTGTGTCTGTGTCCGTGTGTGTTTATCGAGGATTTCCTCACTGTGTGAGTGGGCTCCGGTGGCGAGGTCACAGAGGCGTGCCTCGCCGAAAACAAGGTCAAGGTGAAGGTCGTATTGATGAAGGTCATATTGACGAAGGTCGGAAAAAGTTTAAATCAAAAAAGCCGCCGTTATCTCTCGTGGAATTCACGGAAAAATATATTTCACGTCTCTTTCCTCATTTCACCTTCTTCCGTATATATATATATATATATATATATATATATACCGGCAACTAAGTAATTGCATTTCACCGCGACAAGTGTCGTCGTACATATTTTTAATAAATTAATACTGTTTATTATATCGCTTTTTATGAAACGTTCGTTATCGAAATTACATTGATATTGAGTTGAATAGATGCGTTCGAGTATTCAGTCAAAAAATATAACATAAAAAACTTTTTTTTTTTGGTGGGTGAAGAGGGGTGGGGGTTAATAGTGCAGTGAAAAGTGAATCAAAACAGATGACAAGTAGGATTTTTTCGAGTTCATCGATATATATATATATATATTATAACAATATAATATCCTGGGTACGAAAAATTCCCACAGAATAAATATATATATATATATATATATATATTACGAAGTAGGATTTTTCATTTCAATTTATAATTTTATCCGTCTCGATTGATGGAAATTTATTGAAGATACGAAATTTTCTGCGAATTTCATTGTATTTTCGCTGTAAAAATTGTGATTTTTTTTTTTTATTTGAAACAACTTTAACGAAATAATTCGTAAACATTAAATGTTTTTATCTATCTATCTTTGGTCACATTGTTGTGGAATGTCTACTCTCGTTGAAAATGATTAATAAATTTGATATAAACTGAAGTGATTGTAATATATATATATTTTCGGTCCTTCCCTTTTTGGGCGAAAGATCCGAAAAATTGAGAAATTCAAATATCGGTATTTTTCACTTTGTCCCGTTGGCGATTTTTCAATCGATTTCGTCGAAAATCCTAAATCCGGCGAGCATTCGTCTGACCGAAAATATTTTATTTTTTCGTCGCAATTTTTTCGAGTTATAGAATTTCTTTAAATTCTTCGACGACTTGGACCACTCTCAAAAGGGGAACACTGAACGAATTTCCGTATTATCGTAAAAATTGAATCGAACGAATATTCAGTTTTATAATCGTGTCGTGCGAAATTTTTTTTTGGGTGGGGGGTATTTTAAAATTTCGCCCCCAGTTCGGTCTCCGAGTGAGAAAACCCCCAATTGAGGGCGGGGAGGTTTGTAAATTCCCAGAAACGAATATTCTGTCCCAGTTCAGGACTTCCCCCACCCCAAATCACCCCCTTTTTAGTAAAACAGCACTAAAATCGGCACGGATTTTCACTGAAACTGCAGATTTCTGGGGTATTTTTTTTCGTTCGGAAAATATAACGAATTGGAATTCCAATAACTGGAACGAAATCGTTCAATTCTGATGATATCTCACTTTCTCGCCATTTCTTCGTCGTATCGATCAGTCGTTTCGACCGAATTTTTATTTTTTATTTATTTATTTACTAAATATTACTACATTGATCGAATATTAACAATATCGTCGTGATAATCAGAAGGGAAATATACAACGAAACCCCGAGCCGGACGCAGTTTGCAGTTGTTGCCGCCGCTCGGTTTCTCACCGGTGCACTTTTCGCTATGCACTATGGGGTTGTCGGTGCACCGATCACTGGGGGATGACACTGTATTGTACTGAGCACTGTATACACTTTAATAAGCACTTTGACTGGAGCGTCGGCGGCTTTCACACTGCGCTGTTTCACTTTCACTTCGGCCTTCCATGGCTCCTCCTCCTCCTCCTCCTTCTTGTGGTACGTCTTTTGGAGGAAGATGACCTCCACCTCCCCAGAGGATTTTCAGGTTGTCTCTGTGTCTTCCAGTCGTTATTCTGACCTATTATATTTCGTCCAGTTTCACTTTCACTTCGGCCTTCCATGGCTCCTCCTCCTCCTCCTCCTTCTTCTTGTGGTACGTCTTTTGGAGAGATGACCTCCCCTCCCAGAGGATTTAGGTCTGTCTCTGTCTTCCATCGGGTCCAGTTTCACAGTCGTTATTCTGACTCATTATATTTCGTCCAGTTTCACTTTCACTTCGGCCTTCCACGGCTCCTCCTCCTCCTCCTCCTTCTTGTGGTACGTCTTTTGGAAGAAGATGACCTCCACCTCCCCCCCCAGAGGATTTTCAGGTTGTCTCTGTGTCTTCCAGTCGTTATTCTGACCTATTATATTTCGTCCAGTTTCACTTTCACTTCGGCCTTCCATGGCTCCTCCTCCTCCTCTTCTTCTTGTGGTACGTCTTTTTTTGGAGAACCTCTCCCCCAGAGGATTTTAGACCTCCTCCAGTCATTTCTCCCCCAGAGTGGCTCTTTTGTCTCCTTCCAGTCGTTATTCTGACCTATTATATTTCGTCCAGTTTCACTTTCACTTCGGCCTTCGCACTCCTCCTCTTCCTCCTTCTTCTTGTGGTACGTCTTTGGAGGATGATCCACCTCCCCCAGAGGTTTAGAGTCTGTCTCTGTGTCTTCCAGTCGTTATTCTGACCTGTATATTTCGTCCAGTTTCACTTTCACTTCGGCCTTCCATGGCTCCTCCTCCTCCTCCTTCTTCTTGTGGTACGTCTTTGGAGGATGATCCACCTCCCCCAGAGGTTTAGAGTCTGTCTCTGTGTCTTCCAGTCGTTATTCTGACCTGTATATTTCGTCCAGTTTCACTTTCACTTCGGCCTTCCATGGCTCCTCCTCCTCCTCCTTCTTCTTGTGGTACGTCTTTTGGAGGAAGATGACCTCCCCCCAGAGGATTTAGAGTCTGTCTCTGTGTCTTCCAGTCGTTATTCTGACCTATTATATTTCGTCCAGTTTCACTTTCACTTCGGCCTTCCACGGCTCCTCCTCCTCCTCCTCCTTCTTCTTTTCAGTGGTACGTCTTTTGGAGGAGATGGCCTCCTCTCCCCCAGAGGATTTTTCAGAGTCTGGTTGTCTCTGTGTCTTCCAGTCGTTATTCTGACCTATTATATTTCGTCCAGTTTCACTTTCACTTCGGCCTTCCACGGCTCCTCCTCCTCCTCCTTCTTCTTGTGGTACGTCTTTTGGAGAAGATGACCTCCACCTCCCCCCCCCAGAGGATTTAGAGTCTGTCTCTGTGTCTTCCAGTCGTTATTCTGACCTATTATATTTCGTCCAGTTTCACTTTCACTTCGGCCTTCCACGGCTCCTCCTCCTCCTCCTCCTCCTCCTTCTTGTGGTACGTCTTTTGGAGGAAGATGACCTCCTCCACCTCTCCCCTCCCCAGAGGATATAACAGAGGAAAAACCATAAAACAGACCGGTATTTGGCGACCCGCCGTCCCCACTAGTGCTAGTGCTGTCAGTACCGTGCCGCCACAGTTGTCACTATAATCAGTCGGGATAATTTCATCGAAAAAAATTTTTTTTTCTTTCAGGACCGGAAACTGGATAATTTTTTCCCTACTTTTTTTCGTTTTTTCAAAAAAAAAAATCCGTCCGTCAATCAAAAAACATAATTCTGCCCGTCTGTGTGAGTGCGTGCGGTGTTTTTCTGTTATTTTCATTTTTTTCAATCACTCTAAAGACGATATCGGGTTGGCCAACTCAAGTCGTTGAGGATTTCCTTCGACGGACGTTTTTATTATTTCTATTCTCGTCTAATGTTTTATTGCGCGTGACACGGGGTGGGGAGGTGGGGGAAATTCACGACACCCGAAGATGAGAATAATCCGCAATTATTCAGTTGCCAAACCGATATTTCTGGGTTTTTTTTTTTATTATTTTTTTTTTCAACCGAAACCACCGAACAGAAACACAATTCAATCCCTCCCTCCCCTTCCCCTTTCACCCCCGATGTACCTAATTTTTTGGTTTTGCACAAAAATATTCGATGTACGTTTTTTATTTTTTACAGATCTCTGTGTCTCATTTTTCTGAGTCTGAGTTGTAATTTTGTTTTCGATGTCGAATTTTTATTTTTTAATTTCGTCGATTTCTCGTCGTCGTTGTTGTTGTTGTTGTTGTTGCGGCATAACTGTTCGGCCCGTTTTATTGTATTCTCGCTACAATGTGTACTACAAATATCGGATTGGCAACTAAGTAATTGCGGAATTCGCCGGAACAAGGATTTTTTTTTTTTTTCATTAAAGGACGTAGACTTTGGACTTAACCGACGATGTCACCCCCCCCCGAATAAAAGGGCCATTTTTGAGGTCATAGTTCACAACACTGGGACATTGCAGGGGAAACTGCACTTATATGCCGCAATTCCGCAATTACTTAGTTGCCCAACCCGATATATATATATATATATATATATATATATATATATATATATATCTCGCGTACATATGTCTATTATTATACTGTGAAAGACCGAAATTGGAGAATTTCGAAAACAACTTTCAGATGGTCGAAATATATTGGTTTACCGTAAAAGTAATCGACAATTTGATCAGATTTTGGGGTCTTGTGAGAGTTCCTCCCACCAAGGAGGGGGGGGAATCACGAAATTTGGCGTTATATATATATATATATATATATATATATATATATATAAGTTTCTTTTTTCTGGCAAAATAAAATGAAAAATTCCAAAGTCAAAATGTCAATTACTTTTCAGATTTACCCCCCCAATATACTGAAAAATTCGTAACATAATACTGTATTTTAGGAGTGTACTTTTCTTGAACTTTTCATTGAAAAAAACCATGGGCGATTCTTTACCGCTGTGTCCGGGGGGGGGGGGGAGGGGGGAAATAAAATAAAATAAATCATCAAAAGCCCGTATAAAGTCGACACACACACAGAGACCGGTGAAAGTACAATTTCGGTCATTCGCTGTAATAATACAACACATTTATTGGGGAGTAGAGTCCAAGGGTAGACGACATTTTCGATTTCGGAATTTTCATTTTTTATTTTGCCCAATAAAAAAGAAACGTCAATCTGCTGTCATACAGGAGGGAGTGGTCCAAAAAAATGTATCCACAGTTTAACAGTCGATAACTCGGAAACTAATTGACAGAATCGTGTCTAATTTTTGGTGAAACTGTAGCTTAAGTCCAACTTAAAGATATATATATATATATATATATATATATATATATATATATAGCATATGCAGACGGAAATATGGTCCCCATTAACGCACCACGTGTCCAGTCGGGATATCCGTACGGCGGAATTGTTTAATAATTGTATTTTCCCGACTTGAAAAATACCTTAGTTTCAAGACGGGACTTCGTTTCGTCCAATTCCAAGTATTTTGCCCCAACCACATTCCCCCCGAGGTAATGAAAGGTACAATTGACAATAGAACTGATTATCGGGCGACTGTCAAAATATGACGCGACGGAACAGCGCAATACAAACTCTTTTGTATTTTGTACGGGGCGATCGCCCACAAACTACAACACTACCAAACAGTACCAAAAATGAGACAATTCGGTCAATTGGTTTCCAAGTTATGGACTTTTAAACGGTGGATACATTTTTGGACCACCCTCCTGTATATATATATATATATATATATATATATATATATATATTGCGCGAAATGTGGTGAAAAAAAAATAATAACGTTTCAACCCGTATTTTCCATCGAAATAATCTACGCTTCCGTCAAATGTATTTAAATGTATTCGGCCTATTCGTGTATTGCGCCAGCATTTATGCCGCCGTCTTTGTTGTCAAAAAAACATGTTTAAACACACACACAGACACAGACACAGACACGTGAACATGTTTTATACACCATGTTGCATTTTTTTTTTTTGCACCTTTCAATTTCCACCCCACCGCCCCGCCCCTCAACCCCTCAAAATTGTGGTTTTATTATATACATATGTATTTTGTATTGGTTCATTTTTTTGCATCGATAACACTTCTATAAATACAATTGGCGGACAGCAGACTCTTTTTTCTTTTTTTATGTGAAAGAAAAAAAATGGTTAACATTTTTGAAATATATGTTGTCCGCCGAATGCGATTTTTTTTTTTTTTATTAATAATACACAGATTTTATGTTCGTACAGCGTGTTTTTTTTACAGTCGTATCTCCGCTCCGTTTCAATTTAATTCATAAGCAATAAGGAAAATTTACAATTTATTCACTTTTCACGATATTTTTTTTTTTTTTTTTTGTTCAATACTCCATACACCGGGTTCTCACATGTTGTCGTTGTTGTTGTTGTTGTTTATTGTTGTTGTTGTTATTGCGTTGTTGTTGATATTTTTGTTGTTAATAAATTACAGAAACGTTTAGTCCTCTGGATACACAAAAGCACCGCTATAATTCAGCATGTTCTCTGTCGCTTGTCAACATGCCAATATATTTTATTTTATATATATATATATATATTTTTTTTTTTGGAGAAAAAAAAAGCTTTATTCCGTGTTGTTACATTATTTTTATACATATATATATATCTGTTGTTTTTTTTATCTTTTCATTTTTATTTGATGTACCTTTTTTCTGATGCTTTCCAATCTTTCATATACCGATAGGTGTTTTTTTTTTTCTTTGGGTACAATCTTGCGGCCAGGGTGTCCAACCGTCCCCGAACAAATTTTCCGAAATTCCGAAATTTACCAATAAAAAATATACAATAAACTGTATTAAATAGGCGGACACTGTGTATAATAACTGTATTTGCGAAAATTTTTCGTACATTTTTTTTTTTTTGTAATAGAAAAACCTATTTTAACAGTTCAATAGGAATTTTGCGTTAAAAAAAATTGTATACGCTCCGGACAGCGGTGGCGGTCTCTGACGGCGATCTCCAGTAACTAAACGTGACGTCATTTTCCCCGCACGTTATCTCTCTCCGTACTGACTGATGATAACGTGTTGTCGCCGATTGTACAATTAGAAAAGAAATGTTGATGTTAATTTTTAGGGGAATATCCAACGGCCGTAAATTGTATTTAAAATAGAGATATATTGGTCCGATTACATTCTCCGTACACACAGACAGACAGACATCCAGTCGTACCCGATCATGACGGCCGTTGTACATCAGGATATGAGAAGGTATGTTTCTGTACTTGTAATGGGGCGGGGATTGGAAAGCGTAGGATGAATTTTTTTTATTTTTTTTTTATCTCGCGTTTCCCTTTATGGCGCCTATTCCGCATTACACCACCGCCGCCACGCCAACCGATACGCCACACGATATTGTCGAATTTCCAAATTTTTTTTTTTTTTTTTTTATTCGCATGTCTTGTCGTTCAAAACACATATCTGCGCCCGCTCCCATGACTCTACTCGCCCGCAACAACGTCCGAGACGAAAAACGACAATCAGATTTATGTATATTTAGTCCAAAGGCCGGTTTCGGCCGTTCGCCATCTTCGATAGCGGCGGTCCGCCGGCGCGGAGGTGAGTCACCGTCTGTGTGTGTGTCTGTGTGTGTGTGTGTGTGTGTGTGTGGCACATTCTGGCCGCTCATCCATCATCCTGTATGCGCACCCTGGAGCTTCTTATACATACATACATACATATATATATACATATATGTTCTGTCCATGTTTCGGTGTTTGACAAATTGTATTCGTGTCTTTCAGTAGCTGCATTATTCGCCATTTAATTTCTCCAAACACCATAAACAAGGACAGGACATGTATATATATATATATATATATATATATATATATATATATATATATATATATATATATATATATATTGGGTTGGCAACTAAATAATTGCGGATTCTTCTCATCTCCCTTACTTATGACTTATTGACGTGCATTTTTTTTTTGGTAGGCACGTAATAAACACATTTCGGAATAATCTCTAAATAGGTTTGAAGACGCGTAACGTGCGTAAAAAAAAATACAAAATAACGCCGTCTCCGAGCTAGCGACGTGACCCGCAATGACTTAGTTGCCAACCCAATATATATATATATATATATATATATATATATATATATATATATATATATATATATGTGTTCTGTCCATGTTTTTTAGTGTCTGAGAATGCGTCTGTCTGTTATATCTATATATATCGGTAGGTTTTTCGTTATTTTATCGATAGACGCATATTCGACGTCTTCAGTAGCTGTGTATCAAATTGGTAATTTAAACGCGGCGTATCGGCCGTAATTTGAAAAAGGCGAAAACGATGAAATTACCAAACACCATAAACAAGGACAGGACGTGTATATATATATATATATATATATATATATATATATATATATATATATATTGGGTTGGCAACTAAATAATTGCGGATACTTCTCATCTTTAGGTCTCTCGCTCAATTTTTTTTTTTTTTTATTAGTAGGCAAGTAATAGACATTTCAGAATACTCTTTAAATAGGTTTGAAGACGCGCGTAACGTGCGTAAAAATACACAGAACGAACGCCGTCTCCGAGCTGGGGACTCGACCCGCAATGACTTAGTTGCCGACCCAATATATATATATATATATATATATATATATATATATATATATATACTACAAGTGAAGTGTGGGATACCGGCGGACGCGACTACTGAAGACGGCGGCGAACGACCGAAACCGGCCTCCGGCCTGAGGAAGCGTAAGATTCCCCGTTCCAACCCACCCCACCCCCCCACCACCAACCACCCTCCCCAACCAACCCCACGGAAATAGATAAGAAAGAAAAAAAACAGGTATTTCCAAAAACGATTTTTTTCTGTTCTCTCTCTTCTCTTCTCTTCTTGGTTCGTTCCTTTCATTAAAAAAAAATTTTTTTTTTTTTTTATTTTTTTTCTGTTCTCCCCCCCCCCCCCCCCCCCCGAAAAGTCTGCCGGGTGTTTTGAGGCTGTTGTGTTGTATGTTGTTAGGAAGGGGACGACAGAGCCGAGGAACAAGTAATGGAGAAATGTGAGGACGATGATCTCACTTCGCTCACCTGGCTACAAGACAAGAACCTTCTCAAAGGTAAAACAAAAAAAAAACAAAAAACAACAAAGATAATATCCTCAAAACAAACAAAAAAAACACGTGGACAGATAAAAAAATTTTTACTTTTCTCCTTTTAATCATCCCCTCAGCCCCAGCCCAGCCCAACCAACCCCAACCAACCCCTGTAACCCTGATAAAAAAATTTTTTTCTTATCGCCCGTCTAGAAGATAATACGAGACGTCGCAGTAACGGATCAGACGGTGAGTGAGAGCGAGAGCGAGAGAGTGAGACGAGAGTGAGAGCGAGGAGGAGTGTTTCATTAACAAAAAAAAAAAAATCCACGACACCTCATCCATCCGCTCCTCCACCATCTCCTCCTCCTCCTCCTCCTCCTCATGTGCATCGTGCGGTTGTTCTTTTCGACACTCTAAAACGTTATAATTCTTATTAATTTTGCCTCATTAACACCCCCCCCCCGTCCCTCCCCGCCCCCCAAAACACCACGCCTGTCAGTTGACAGTAGCAGTAGTAGTAGCGAGCGCATGATTACTGTTACTTACGCACTCTTTATATAGCATGTGCCTGTTGTTGTTGTTGTTGTTGTACTGTCTGTGTCTGTATTTGTGTTCCTAACACGGCGTCTGCATCGGTCTGTTGTCTGTACCCAATTCTCTTCTTCTTCGCCCCTCTCATCAACTCTTTTTTTTTTTTTTCCGTTTTTCAGATACTCTATTTGTGGAAAATTCGTTTAAGGCCGAAGAGAACGTACTGCGAAATATTTAATATAAAATTTTCATATTTTCAACTTTCCTTTATAGGGCAAGTGTACCTCACTTTGGGACCACTCTGGACCGAGTATGGGACAAATCGGGGACAATTTTTGAAAAAATAAAATTTTCAAATTTTCAACTTTCCTTTATAGGGCAAGTGTACCTCACTTTGGGACCACTGTCGACCGAGTATGGGACAAATCGGGGACAATTTTCGAAAAAAAATTTTCAAATTTTCAACTTTCCTTTATAGGGCAAGTGTACCTCACTTTGGGACCTCTGGACCGGTATGGGACAAATCGGGGACAATTTTTGAAAAAAAAATTTTCAAATTTTCACTTTCCTTTATAGGGCAAGTGTACCTCACTTTGGGACCCTCCTGGACCGAGTTTGGGACAAATCGGGGACAATTTTCGAAAAAAAAAAATTTTCAAATTTTCGACTTTCCTTTATAGGGCAAGTGTACCTCACTTTGGGACCACTCTGGACCGAGTTTGGGACAAATCGGGGACAATTTTCCGGAAAAAAAATTTTCAAATTTTCGACTTTCCTTTATAGGGCAAGTGTACCTCAGTTTGGGACCACTCTGGACCGAGTATGGGACGGATCGGGGACAATTTTCGAAAACAAATGTTCAAATTTTCACTTTCCTTTATAGGGGCAAGTGTACCTCAGTTTGGGACCACTCTGGACCGAGTATGGGACAAATCGGGGACAATTTTCGAGAAAAAAAATTTTCAAATTTTCGACTTTCCTTTATAGGGCAAGTGTACCTCACTTTGGGACCACTGTGGACCGAGTATGGGACAAATCGGGGACAATTTTCGAAAAAAAAATTTTCAAATTTTCGACTTTCCTTTATAGGGCAAGTGTACCTCACTTTGGGACCACTCTGGACCGAGTATGGGACAAATCGGGGACAATTTTCGAAAAAAATTTTCAAATTTTCCACTTTCCTTTATAGGGCAAGTGTACCTCACTTTGGGACCACTCTGGACCGAGTTTGGGACAAATCGGGGACAATTTTCGAAAAAAAAATTTTCAAATTTTCAACTTTCCTTTATAGGGCAAGTGTACCTCACTTTGGGACCACCGTGGACCCCGAGTATGGGACAAATCGGGGACAATTTTCGTAACATTTTTTTCTACTTTCTAACTGTATTGTCTGTTCTAACTGAATTGGTGAACGTTGATTTCAGGGTTTTTCGCCAGTCAATTATCCGCTTGTTCTTCTAACATTTGTCTGTCTGTTTTCATCGCCATCGACGGTCGATCCGCGATCAAAGTGCAGGCACTTTATTTGGCTTCACTTCATCGAAATCAGCTCGAAAAGGGTAGTTTATATTGGGGGATTTTTTTTTTTTTTTAACTGCGCCTCGAGTGAGACGAATTTCAAAACGTATAAAAAAAACCCCCAATTGAAAGTTCGACCAGAAAAACCTTTTTTAGATCGTACAATCATCGCTAGCAATACTTTTGCCCGACTTGATATTTTAACGTAGATTTCGTGTGTTTCTGCGCTCTTTCGCTAGACCGGTTTCGCACGGCCGCTCGCCATCTTCAGTAGTCCGGTGTCGGTCACAACGTGTCACTTGTACTTATAAACACCGCGCTACTGAAGATGAGAGGAGTCAGAGAAAAACACACGAAATCCACTGTATTCCAACCCCCCTCGGCAGACCAGAAAACGTTAATATTTAACATTTTTTTCCGCGTCCAAAAATACAACTTTACAACTTTAAATAATCTTTAATATATAACTAGCAATAGTTATAATATTATATTGATAAGAAATATATATATATGATTCGACGAAAATTTTGAATTCCGGCCGATACTGAAATGAACAAAAATTTTTTCTCGCCAATAAAAAAAAAATGATGATACTGAAGACATTTCTAAATTTTCAATTTCCGCCCCAGTATTGGGTTTCTCGAATTGGAAAAAAACCCTGACAA
The DNA here is from genome assembly GCA_019843655.1 of Lethocerus indicus. NCBI lineage: Eukaryota > Metazoa > Arthropoda > Insecta > Hemiptera > Belostomatidae > Lethocerus > Lethocerus indicus. Next base: position 58,010 of record JACDQD010000130.1, read on the forward strand.
TATCCTCATTTGAATTATATAGTTTGTCTATATTATATCGTTCCTAGGAAAGTGCAACTGAAGTCCGCCCCTCATTTACGCTTTTTTAAATTGACTTCAAAAATTTATCAATTAATAATAATAATAATAATAAATAACAATAAAGACGCCTTTTATCGAGATATCGTTACGATTTTTCGATTCTCGCTCGGCCGAGCGTCGTCCCGGTTGTATGAAATTTGTAAAGAAATTCTACAGTTGGTAATTTTCGGGGGCGGGGGGAAATGAAAATTTTGAAAGAGAAATTCCAGAATTTCCAGAAAGTGCCAATCGGTACAATTCGTACGACAGTTTCTGTAGAAAAATAGAAACGCTCTTATTCGGCGACGTTGTACGTCTTTTCAATTCTACAAATAAAATTGTATAAATTCAGTTTTTCCGCAAACGAAATTTTCCTTCCCCCCCCCACCCCCCCCCCCTCTTCGGCCTCTCCTGTTGTCTTGTGTCTGTCGCATGCGCTTTGAACGGCCGAAATTAGTCGATTCGCTTTGAAAAAAGAAAAGACAAAAAAAAAACACAAAACCGAAAAAAGAGAGAAAGTGAGAGCGAGATTGTGATGAGAGTTGTGAGAATTGTGAAAGCGAAAAAGAGAAATACACAACACACGAGAAAATTTTAACTTTACAACCGTCATCAGTAGTAGTATTGTGGTATTATTATTATTATTATTATTTTTATTTATTTTTTTTTTTTATCTATTAACATAGTGAAAGCATATTGTGTAGTGGCAACTATTGCGGCTCATCGCGGTAAAAACCGATTATGGAAAATTAATTGAAACATGCATTTATATATACTTTTATATACTATATTATTATATATATATATCTTCTATCTATATTCTCCGTAGGTCTAGACAAACCCCCCCCCACCCCCGATCTATAATTCTATCGTAGACGTAATATGTATTCCGTAGTTTTAATTACTATTGCGAATATACGCCGTTTGGGAACAGTTGTAATCACAATTTTCTTTTTTTTGTCTACAGGGAATTTATTTATTATTATTTTTTTCTGTATTTTGTGACGAGGAAATTTGCAGTCGATATTCTACTGAAGAATTCGGCCGCCAGTCCCAGTGATTGAATCGAAATTTTCTTCTGATCCAATTTTCTTTTCTGTTTCTCTCCGGTCCATTCGACGTCCAGGAATAAACCTGAGGACGGCGACGACGACGACGACGACGACGGCGACGAACAACAACAACAACAACAACAATAACAACAACAACAACAACAACGCGATGGGGAAACAAGAATCGCCGACAAGCGATTATATGGAGGACTGTCCCAGCGAACAGGGCGAATCGACCTGTTCCAGTATAAATTCTTCGAGTCCAGTACCTCCAGCACAGCACAACAACAACAACAACAACAACAACAACAATAACAACAACTCGAAGAACAAACATCCCCACCATATACCGTACGACCCAAAGGTGAGCCGCCACCCTTTTTAGTAGCATATCGAAATCTACGTTTGACGTGAAGTGTACCTCAGTTTGGGACCACTCTGGACCGAGTTTGGGACAAATCGGGGACAATTTTCGGAAAAACAAAATTTTCAAATTTTCGACTTTCCTTTATAGGGCAAGTGTAGCTCAGTTTGGGACCACTCTGGACCGAGTTTGGGACAAATCGGGGACAATTTTCGAAAAACAAAATTTTCAAATTTTCGACATTCCTTTATAGGGCAAGTGTACCTCAGTTTGGGACCACTCTGGACCGAGTTTGGGACAAATCGGGGACAATTTTCGAAAAACAAAATTTTCAAATTTTCAACTTTCCTTTATAGGGCAAGTGTACCTCAGTTTGGGACCACTCTGCACCGAGTATGGGACAAATCGGGGACAATTTTCGAAAAAACAAAATTTTCAAATTTTCAACTTTCCTTTATAGGGCAAGTGTACCTCAGTTTGGGACCACTCTGGACCGAGTATGGGACAAATCGGGGACAATTTTCGAAAAAACAAAATTTTCAAATTTTCAACTTTCCTTTATAGGGCAAGTGTACCTCAGTTTGGGACCACTCTGGACCGAGTATGGGACAAATCGGGGACAATTTTCGAAAAACAAAATTTTCAAATTTTCAACTTTCCTTTATAGGGCAAGTGTACCTCAGTTTGGGACCACTCTGGACCGAGTATGGGACAAATCGGGGACAATTTTCGAAAACAAAATTTTCAAATTTTCAACTTTCCTTTATAGGGCAAGTGTAGCTCAGTTTGGGACCACTCTGGACCGAGTATGGGACAAATCGGGGACAATTTTCGAAAAAACAAAATTTTCAAATTTTCAACTTTCCTTTATAGGGCAAGTGTACATTGGGACCACTTTTCGAAAAACAATTTTCGAATTTTCAAATTTTCAACTTTCCTTTATAGGGCAAGTGTACCTCAGTTTGGGACCACTCTGGACCGAGTATGGGACAAATCGGGGACAATTTTCGAAAAACAAAATTTTCAAATTTTCAACTTTCCTTTATAGGGCAAGTGTACCTCAGTTTGGGACCACTCTGGACCGAGTATGGGACAAATCGGGGACAATTTTCGAAAAACAAAATTTTCAAATTTTCATCTTTCCTTTATAGGGCAAGTGTACCTCAGTTTGGGACCACTCTGGACCGAGTTTGGGACAAATCTGGGACAATTTTCGGAAAAACAAAATTTTCAAATTTTCAACATTCCTTTATAGGGCAAGTGTACCTCAGTTTGGGACCACTCTGGACCGAGTTTGGGACAAATCGGGGACAATTTTCGGAAAAACAAAATTTTCAAATTTTCGACTTTCCTTTATAGGGCAAGTGTACCTCAGTTTGGGACCACTCTGGACCGAGTTTGGGACAAATCGGGGACAATTTTCGAAAAAACAAAATTTTCAAATTTTCAACATTCCTTTATAGGGCAAGTGTACCTCAGTTTGGGACCACTCTGGACCGAGTTTGGGACAAATCGGGGACAATTTTCGGAAAAACAAAATTTTCAAATTTTCAACTTTCCTTTATAGGGCAAGTGTAGCTCAGTTTGGGACCACTCTGGACCGAGTATGGGACAAATCGGGGACAATTTTCGGAAAAACAAAATTTTCAAATTTTCGACTTTCCTTTATAGGGCAAGTGTACCTCAGTTTGGGACCACTCTGGACCGGAGGTTTGAGGGACAAATCGGGGACAATTTTCGAAAAAAATTTTAATTTTCAAAATTTTCAAATTTTCATTTCCTTTTATAGGGCAAGTGTATCTCACTTTGGGACCACTCTGGACCGAGTTGGGACAAATCACTCTGGGGACAATTTTCGAAAAACAAAATTTTCAAATTTTCAACTTTCCTTTATAGGGCAAGTGTATCTCACTTTGGGACCACTCTGGACCGAGTTGGGACAAATCACTCTGGGGACAATTTTCGAAAAACAAAATTTTCAAATTTTCAACTTTCCTTTATAGGGCAAGTGTATCTCAGTTTGGGACCACTCTGGACCGAGTTTGGGATCGGGACAAAAAACAAAATCGGGGACAATTTTTTTTCACTTTCCTTTATAGAAAGTTTGGGAAAAGTTTGGGACAAATCGGGGACAATTTTAAAACAAAATTTTCAAATTTTCACACTTTTCCTTTATAGGGCAAGTGTAATCACTTTGGGACCACTCTGGACCGAGTATGGGACAAATCGGGGACAATTTTCGAAAACAAAATTTTCAAATTTTCGACTTCTTTATAGGGCAAGTGTACCTCAGTTTGGGACCACTCTGACCGAGTTTGGGGACAAATCGGGACACAATTTTCGAAAACAAAATTTTCAAATTTTCAATTTCCTTTATAGGCAAGTGTACCTCAGTTTGGGACCACTAGGTACCAATGTGATCACTCTGACCGAGTTTGGGACAAATCTGGGACAATTTTCGAAAACAAAATTTTCAAATTTTCAACTTTCCTTTATAGGGCAAGTGTACTCAGTTTGGGACACTCAAATCGGGGACAATAAAAACAAAATTTTCAAATTTTCAACTTTCCTTTATAGGGCAAGTACCCAGTTTGGGACAAATCGGGGACAATTTTCGAAAAACAAAATTTTCAAATTTCTTTATAGGGCAAGTGTATCTTTCCTTTTTAGAAAACAAAATTTTCAAATTTTCGACTTTCCTTTATAGCAAGTGTACCTCAGTTTTGGACCCTATTGGGACAAATCTCTGTTTGGGGACAAATCGACAATTAAAAACAAAATTGTATATATATATATATATACGTTATGATGATGGATGACTGAGGCTCACGTCAAATATTTTCGAAATAAAGAGGATTTATATATATATATATATATATATATATATATATATATATATAAAATGTGATGAGGCGTATCTTCCGGATGGATGTGTGATTCATAGAGCAGAGCTGCTTATAAACTACAATACAAAGGTGGCGTCTGTAGATTTAAATTGTCTATTCTCTAGATTACATTATTTTACCCTCATCACGTGTCACTCTTCCAGGTAATAATATCGCTTACCTGATCCTGCCGTGTAGTTTTGTCGTAATTAGGTATATTATATATATGCATTTATATGAAATATTATAATATCAACGGACCTGAATTTATCGAGTATTTACCGAATATTTTTAACTTGAATCGTAATCCCTATTACGGTTCAGGTAACTCCAATATCAATATCAATTATTTTCATTCTCATAATATCGGTTATAATTGCTGAATTTTCGTCCCTCCGCAATTGTTTTGGATTTATAATAAAAAATTCGGCCCATATCGTCCCATAAGAGAAAAAAAACGGTTAATAACCATTTTAACCCAATTATTTATTAAATATGAAAATTATCCCAAAAATAACCTCCTTATTCGTAATTTAAAATTTGAATTCGTTAATTTGACGCTTACCAACCCCTGAATTGTACAATTACCCCGTAATTTTTTATTTCATATATTATTGTCTTTACATACATATACAAAATGGGATATATAATTACAAAATTATATATTTTTTTTTTTTTCACGGCATGATTTGGGGGCAATTGTGACAAAATAAAATTGTCTTAAAATATTGTGTCATCTTCATATTTTAGTCTGACAATAATTAAATCTGTATTCAATTTTGCTATTTTATCTGCTAGAAATCTGTAATTTCCGGTTAAATACAGCTGATATATATTCATACATTTGAGATTGGGTATATATATATATATATATATATATATATATATATATATATATATATATATATATATCATTCGATAAACAAATTAGTGTATATAAAACTGAAAATATGAATTTCGAAAAGCCGAAAACCAAAGGAGACGGAGGAGACGGAAACGGAAATTTATTTACATGGGGAATTTTTTACCTGCGAATTATGCCCCCCACCCCTGCCCTACCCTGATTTGAAAATACATTTTAATGGGAAATTTCGTTTTTACGTGTAGGAAATTCTGGAAAATCAAGAAATGAGAAAGGTTTATTGTTTCCCCTCCACCAACCCCCAACCAAGGTATACCTGGAAATAATACTTTCTTCCTTCAGTCTCATACTGGACAAAGAGGAAAATAACAATTGTCTGAGAAGATAACGAACCCCTCTGTGCAGGTATAGACATATATATATATATATATATATATATATATATATATATATATATAGACCTGGCCCCCCCCCGCCTTGTGCTCAGTCAACGGTGAAACTCTGCCCCGTTCCGGTCTTTTCTAGCCGAGTGGTTACAATTTTTGGTGAATTCCAGGATTTTTTTTTCCCCTCAATTAACGGAATAATTCTTCAGTCGTTTCACAGTGTTCGGCGTCGTCGCTCCCTTGGGTAAGATCTCCTCAAAAATTTTTTTTTCGCATTCCCAGTGTTCCGTGGACATATTTTCATGTTTGATAGGGAAAATATTTTATAGGCGAAATTTTTTTTATTTCCCCCCCCCCACGCCGGAGGGAGGAGGAGGAGGAGGAGGAGGGGGGGGATATATTTCTAATAAATAATATATAAGTCGTTTCGGGAGAGCAAGTGGTTTTTTTCCGCTTGACGGGGCGGAGGGAAAAAATTCGATGGATTTTTCCATCGACTGTCGATGGCTTCCGGTAGAAGAAGAGGAGAGGTTTTCTTGACCGGAAACCGCCAAATTGTTGGTTTGGTTTTCCGCGGATCCCAGACGCGATCTTAACGGGAAAATTCGAGTCGCGGCGTGGGGAGGAGAAAATATTTCCTCTTTTCGGAAAATCAATTTTCAATAAGCGAATTCGAGAAAAAAAATTTTTTTCGTCACTTACCGAGGCATCGAGACGACAGATTCGCCGATAGATTTCGCCCCCCATTACGCGGAATCCTCCGCCGCCAATTTAATAATACGATAATTACGTTATAATAAATAATGTAAAAGTATTTTCGCCGCCGCCGACAGCAACTGTTTACTTGGCGTCCGGAAACAGCTGTCGAATAAACGACCAGCACAGTGTTGCCAACCGGAAAAATTGTCGACGGAAAATTTGAAATGGCGCAGAGGCCTTACTTTATAATTCGTACTAATATTTCTTCATTTCCTGTCCGGTTAAAAGTGTCGTCCATATTATTAATGTGTATCGACTCTTGTGTTGACCGCAATTCCGCGCGATAAATAATCGATATATACACGCCCGACTTTGTTGCGAAATTTGGAAAACACAAATGTGTGTTGGTCTTAAATCGCGGCCCTTAGTATATCACTGTAACGTTCGGGTTGAATATTGGTGACCAGTTATACTGGGATGTGTTTTCAACGACGCTATCGGAAAATCGCTTTTGTACACAAAATAATATTTTGTCGTCTCGCGTTCGTGCAATTGGGGGGAATATAAAAGGAATAGTTTCACGTAGACTGTTTTCTGGTATACACCGAAACGCACGAAATATATATATATACGATATGAAAAAAGAAACATTTCCAAAAAGCGACTGCAACAATAACTCATTGCGTTTATTTTATATAATCGGGTAATATGAGTCGTCGTGTGTGACGTCACCGCACGCCGTGCCAACGTTATTCGCCTGTCGGTAAAAATTTACCGCGTACCGTTTTGAAATTCCCTCCGTCCTCCGTTTTCGTCATACAAAGTTTGTACGCGGACCCTCAGGTATATTGTACGGAATTTCCCGTATTGTATTTTATCCAGTTGTCCTCTTCCCCGGCTTTTCTGGAAGCCGTGCCGCCCCCCTTCGACGTGCGTCATAACGAAAAGAGAATTTTACATACTCCAGACGGGACGCGTCATTTCTCTAATCGTTTGTCGATAAATGGAACGGCGAGAGAGCGGAAAAAAGACAAGGAAAAAAAAACGGCGTAGATAAAACGCCTGGGCGGTGTCTCTTCGGTCTAATGTCGTGGTAGGGACGGGAGAGATATTAAGTGGGGAGCGGTTGGCAGGACTGGTGCCGCCCAGTGTAAAATCCCGCATTGTGGGGCGATTGCGACTCCTCGTCACGCGGCCAACGTTAAGTGAGCATTTTTTCAGTTTTATATATTCAATTTTCCCCTTTTTTTTCGTTTTTTCTTTGTACCTCCACTAATACAGATTTTTTTTTTTTTTATAACCATTCACCGCTTTTCGAACCGCTGCGTTTCTGGTCCCGAACCTTCGCAGTAATCGAATCCGACGCCAGCGTCACGTGTCCCCGTTTCGAAAATTGGCCAGTTTTTTTCAGAAATTTTCCAATTTTTTTTTTTTGAATTTTCAAACTTTTTCCCGCCCGAATCAAATTCAGTTCCGTCCAAGGACGAAAGA